>JANITX010000008.1:28483799-28497225 GCA_027564395.1 Erythroxylum ulei
ATATTGATTCTTTAAAATGGCATAAATCCATGAGATCTAGAATGGAATCTAGGTATATTAACCAGCTTTGGAATTTGGCGGATGCTACTAATGGTATTGTACATATAGGACACAAATGGGTTTTAAAGAGAAAAATTGATATAGATGATAATGTACATATGTACAAAGCAAAGATAGTGGCAAAAAGTTGCCAAAAAATAAAGGAGTTGATTTTGATGAAACATTTTTATTATTATTTATGGTTAAATTCATAAGAATCTTATTGGCTATAGTTGCACATCATGATTATGCAACATGGCAGATGGATGTCAAAGTAATATTTATCAATGGTAATTTTGTTGAAGGCATATATATGACAAAACTTGAAGGTTTTTAATCCAAGTGATTCCTAATCAAGTATGAAAGTTGCAAAAGTTTATTTATGGATTTAAGTAAGCATCATCAAGTTGCAACATTCGTTATGATTAGATAATCAAAGAGTTTGATTTTATAAAAAATGTGGATGAACCATATGTCCATAAGAAGGTTAGTGGGAGTGTAGCCATTTTCTTAGTGTTATATGTGGATGAAATATTGTTGAATGGAAACAACATGCCAATAATAACAATAATAATAATATCCTAGTAGAAATTCCCTTAAGATGTGGGGTCTAGAGAGGTCCACAAGTACGCAGCCTTGCACTTAGCTAGTAAAAAGGCTGGAAACGATATACTAATGCTTTAGTATGTAAAGATTTGGTTATCTAAGAGCTTCTCCATAAAGGATATATGGGATAAACGACCTATATTTTAGGAATAAAGATGTATAAAAATAGATTAAAGAGGTTACTTGACTTATCCCAATCCACATATATAGACAAACTGCAAAAGAAGTTTAGTATGAAGAACTCTAATATAGGATTCTTAAACATACCACATGGGATTTCTCTCTCGTAGAGTACTTGCCTTAAGACACAAGAAGAAAGAAATAAAATAGATTGTGTTTCAAATGCTTTGACAATTAGATCAATCATATATATGATGTTATATACCAGACCAGATGTCTCCTATACTTTAAGCATAATGAGCAAGTTTCATGTAAATCCTGGTGATGGTCATTGGATGGCTATAAAAAACACCTTAAAGTACCTAAGAAGGGCTAAAAATGTTTTCTTAGTCTATCGAGGAGTATAACTAAGAGTTTAAGGGTATTCAATTGCTAGTTTTTAATATGATTTAGATAATAATAGATCACAGTCAGGGTACATCTTCACTTTGAATGCTGGTGCTATAAGTTGTAAAAGTTTTAAACAACCAATCATTGTGGATTCTACACATGTGGTAGAGTACATTTCCAAGTTAAAGGTGAAAAAGGAAGCAGTTTAGATCAAGAAGTTCACCATTAAACTTTTAATGGTTCCTAGCATTGTTAAGTTAATAGTATTGTACTATGACAACAATGGTGACATTACATAAGCAAAGGAGCCAAGGTCTCATCAACAGTCCAACATATACTCAGAAAATTTCACTTGATCAGAGAGATAGTGGAGTGGAAAGACATAGCATTGGAGCGAGTTTCCATTGTAGAGAATCTTTGAAATCCTCTCACTAAGTCGTATTAGATACATAGGCAATTGACCATTGTGTAAATAGGTGATTATTAGTTTATGCCCTTACACCCAATCATTTGGTTGTAATTTTATGTATAACATTATTATTTTATTTAATAAATATATTGTTTATCTTTATATTTTTTTTATTACATTTGATGTTTTAATAATAAAGGTAAAATCTTTTGAATAATTATTGTATTATTAAAATTATGATCAGTTCATAATTATGATATTCAATTTGCATTAATGTATTATTACTAAATTGTTTCCAGTTGTAGTTTTATCAATATAGGATATTGATAAAATGATAAAAACTAGCATATATTATGTTTCTTTCTTATAAAAAAAAGTAATTGATCTTATAAATTAAAGTATATATGGAGATACTTAAACAAACGTATAGGTACTTATTAAAGAATAAGTTCACTAAACTAACCCAATTGAGGACCCTAAATAGAATATTACTTATATTGTATAATTGATCCTTAGACTTATCCATACTTTGTATCCAATTGGAACTTTAGATGATGAAATGATTAAATTATGCATTATAACCTTGCATGGAAATGTAGAGTCAAACTACTTTGACATTCCTAATATTTAAGTAATTATGATATGTTGTTAAATATCAATCTTAATATATAATTATCTATTATTTAATTAGAGAATCAAAGATAAATTAAAAGGTGTTTTAATTTGTCTATTTTTAACTGTGAATTATAATTATAATTTATAATCATTGTCAACATATTAAGAACCTAATGGTTCATACATAAAGAGTTGTTAAAAAGAGAAAATTAAGTTAAACTTAATTGTGAAGTTTGAGAAACTTTAGAAATCAAATATAAGATATTTAATTTTATTAAAATTCAATAAAGTTATAAATAGAGTTTGATATTAATTATAATTAGAATATTTAGTTTTTAATTAAAAAATTAATTTTTTCTATTTATAGGAAATAAGTATTGGGAAGCTAGCACTCCTACTTATTCCTGTTAAAGCATTGGGTTCTTTTTCTCTACTCCGTGGATATCATTACAAGTCAGACACTTGGATAGCTTGTGGTTGACACCTAGTGAAAAGATTTTGGTTGGAATTTGAATTAGATACGACTTTTGTGATTAATATTTTTCAAGTTATTCAATTATTAAAATTTAACTTGAAAATCATAAAAAAAAATTATTTTTATTTACACCCGAGATTAGATCGCATCTTGTTTCTCGACATATACACTATTTGAAAACCTACCTGTTCTCTGTCAATTTTCAGGTGGCAATACGTCTTTATCCTATGTTGACAAAAAGAAAGGAGAGCAATTTTTTAATTTTTTAATTTTTTTAAAGTAAAATTGCCCCTAAGATATACATATGATAAGACTTGAAATTTTAAAACAATAAGATCCGTTTTTAACGTATCAAAATGTTTCAATTAAAATTAAATTATAATAAAATTACTATTTGATTAGTTGATAAGCGTTAAAGCTGGTTGTTTATTATTCAACTCTTGTTTCGGCCTTTCAAACAAGAAATGAAAAAAAACCTTTAAATATGAATTTCTAAAGGTGCTGGTTCATTTGCACAAAGATAATCGCAAAACAAAAGTTAAAAACGAATTAAATACAATTCATCGAAACAGACACGAAAGACAACCCATCAAACTTGAAACAAGTCATCATTACAAATATATCTATATAATTATATAGAGCATGCTGAAGCTAGTGAGGAACAATATCATAAGAGTCTCGTAAACCTCCGTTATTCGAAAGTGTCCTTCCCCAAATTCAAACTATCGGATCTAAACACAAATGACTGAAGATGTAGCCTTGCAAGGTTAGCAGCAGCAAGAGACTCTTCATCTCGTTTTTCTGTCAAAGCAACGATAGCAGCAATATAAGCTTGTCTTGCTTCTTCCATTTTTGTCATCTGCAAGTCATCTAAATCATCCTGTATAGAGAAGTAACGTATACATAAATTACAAGCAAGGTATAAAGGTAAAGATATTCTTGATGTTTGCAGTCCCTTTATATATGTTCTAATGTGCACATAAAGTGAAACTCTCAACAAATTATGGGATTAAATAAAACAATAAAAATTGGGTAAGCAGATTGAGCATTTATAAGGTGCAAGCTTACTAAATCTTGAAGATATTCTAAACAACAAGGTTTGACATCATAGTCTTCGGCAAATGTAGCAGAATCATTCTTCGTTAATTCATCAAATAACATCATAAGTGATGAAATGCCTCCTTGGGCAGAATTTAACTCTTCTTGAAGCTTCTCCGCTCTTTTATTTGATGTCATTGCTTCCCACTGTGTCTTCTCCAGAGCAGCTTGCTTGTCTGCAAGCTTAATCTGTGATGAAGGGACTGAAACCGTTACAAGGAGGGGATGTGGAATAAACACAGAATGATGAACTTTAATGAATAATTTTTCTTTAGTATCCACATCAGTAGCTTCTGCAAGGAATTGAATCAAATTATTACTGCATCAATGCAATAAAGATACAATGACTGAAGCAATTGGGCATCCACTACGATATGAAAGACAAAAATATTGATTTGTACCCTAGTATCGTAAAGTTGATGTTGAGTTGCCTCAATTAAGGAATTCTTTTCTTCGGTTTCTTTTTTCAGTTCATTGAATTTCGCGTGGACAGAATTCATCTGGCTCTTCAAAACCTCTGCTGATTTCAAAAGTTCATCTTTCTCCAACAACTTGTTCCGCAGATCCTCCACTTGTTCCCTCAACATTACCAGCTCTTCCATGTCCTTTTCAGTACCCAAATTCTTTGAGGAATAGATTGAAAATCCATCACCATCTTGATTGTTGCCAACATACTTACCTTGTTCCTTGTCTCCAGGGTCCTTTTTCTTTTTCATGGGCATAGACTGAGCTGCATTCCTCCCTCTAGGATCAATCATCTTAGATGCATTAAAAAAGAAAGGTCATCATCCATATATTGTCTATGCATACCATATAAAAATTACCCCAATTGAAAAGTGGCCTCAGAGGGGCAAGAATATGTTCAGAGACAAGGCAGTAACAGACATGAATTTAACATACAGGACCAAAGTAATTATGAAACAATAGATTATCATTCAACTTGGTGGAGCGTCTCAAGGATGCAGCACAAAAAGATCAAATAAATACACAAATCCCTGGTTCAACTTGAAGTCAAGATTGATAGGATACAAAAGTACAATTAGTTGGTTCATTTAGCTGATGTTTGGGAAACTGCATGAAGGAAGCAAACCATGACAAGGAGACATTATTAGTGGTTCAACTGGTCAAACCCAGTTAAATCATGCTAGAACAAAGTCTCCACCAAACGTAGTAAAACTAATTCAATATCGAGAAGGGAAAATAAATTTCTGTCCCATGTTACCCTGGTTCAGCTGGGAATTGTACCCCAAAACCGGTCAGTTTTTATTAATCAGTTCTGCCACTCATACACCATACGGTTATTGACTTCAAACACCTTTTATACAATATATATTGGATTTGAAATGCATTAAAAACGAAAGTAAATCAATCAAGTTGAAATCCACAGGAAAAAAATATTTATAATTGAAAAGGCATCAAGATTTATTGCCCCATAAAGAAAAAGAAATTACATAGACACTTAGTGCAAAGCTGGTGAAAGTAACATCCTTTTCGAGATGAAATATGTCCAGTGAAGTAATTGCGCATAATTGCATAAAATTAATCAAGAACATTCAAACAAGGATTCCAAATGAAGTAACACACACACATAACTGCAGAGCATTAAAGTCAACAAGAAAATTCAAGGCCAAACATGTAGCTACACGTTAAGAAAATACATAATTATGATCAAATTGTAAAATAGAGAGGGAGAGAGTACTTTTCGGGACAAGGATTGTCTAGTAGGAGTCTTGGTGTAGATCATGGAACCTCGCCTAGTAAATGAATTGTTAACCTTCCGATCCTTCAAACCAGAAAAAAAAAAAAAGAATAAACGGAAATGAGAGCACGTTTGCACAAGTATATAACATATATGTGTGTGTGTGTGTGTGTGTATACCTAGAGAGAGAGAGAGATAATTACAATGAGAGACTCGACGAGAGGGAACATTTGGACGAGATCGTTGTAGAGGACGGGGTCGACCCGAGAGCCGGAAGCGGCGGCAGAGACAGCGAGTTGGGAATGAGTAGGGGAGGAGTCATCGCGGGCGGTTAGCCATGTTGAATTGTGAGGTTCATACATTTTTTGTTTTCGTTGGGACAGAGACTGAGACTCTGCGGTGACTTTGATTTTGAACTGAACACACGGACGGCACGGCGACGGTAGTAAGGTTGAAAATATTTCTCCGAGCTACTAAAGTGCCCGTGGTAAATTTATGAATTCACAGAACTACCCTTCTGGTCCAGGCCAGAAAGAACTTGCTTACAGTATTGCGATTTAGTAACTATGTTTAGTAAGATATTAAAATAAATAGATCTGGGGCCGGGAGATGTTGGCGAACCCAAACATTACAACACTTAATAGGCCCAATGGAGCAAGAGTTTATTCAACAGAGACTAGAAACATACGTTCACATCAACAAAACGTATCAAGTTCAGGCTTGATGAATAATGCAATTCAGTTTCAGCGGCATGAGAGGAGAGCATTCTGCTGACATCATATATGGCTGCCTAAAGAAGATATACGATTTTAGTTGCTCACATTAATACGATTCATTATACGGTCCTTCCGAGCTGCATAATAGTTGCATTTCTTTTTCCTCTTATAGACGCTACATTTCTTTGCTCGAAATTGATTTCCCTAATTACCAATCCAACTCAATTTTGACAATCTAGGAGAGTCCCACTCAGCACTATCATTATTCAAACCGTACCACCATCAATTGACGTAAATCATGTGTCTCTTTCTTAGCAAACAGTTGTATTTTTCACAAGTTAAACCAATCATTGTATATAT
The DNA here is from genome assembly GCA_027564395.1 of Erythroxylum ulei. Taxonomy (NCBI): domain Eukaryota; kingdom Viridiplantae; phylum Streptophyta; class Magnoliopsida; order Malpighiales; family Erythroxylaceae; genus Erythroxylum; species Erythroxylum ulei. Next base: position 28,490,327 of record JANITX010000008.1, read on the forward strand.
TTTATTTGTGTTTGTCATTCATTTATTTATCCTTATCTAGTTATCAATATCATCAACTTGTATATTAAACATTGCAATGCAATACAACATTTCTTTATTCATATGATCCTATTATATCATGGTATTACAACCTACTTCCAAATTCCTTGAAATCTGACTTTTTTTTTTTATTCAAACACAATCCACAAATTCAAAATATTTCATACATACATATCCTCGTAACAACTCAACACCACGATTAACACACCATAGGTTCATTTTGCAACATTCTCGTTCACTTCTGGAACATACATATAGTGACTGACATGCACACAACCACATCTCAACAGAATCAACACAATACAACTAGAATTTCCCAATCAAGAAAATGGCAGAGTACAACCCACCTACATTGTTTTTCAACCAGATTACTAATTTTCTAACCACACCGCCAGACTTCATGGATTATTTGTTCTCGCAAAACCATATTAGAGTTGGTATACTTACCTATGATATTTTAGGATATGTTGATGAGACCATTGTTCCTCCGAATGATACCTCTACTTCTCAATCCACTGATTATGCCAAATGGAAGAAACTGGATCAACTTGTCTATTGCTTTGTCATTGGATCACTCTCCAGCTCCACAATACGACTCACCTACGAACACAACACTACACACTCTCTTTGGATCGGGGTTAAAGACCACTTCTTGCTCCAATCGACTTCTCAATAGTCTCTCCTCCACCAGAAGCTTTACCCCATTAAGAAGGGTTCCAACACCATCATTAACTACCTCAACATCATCTCCACCAATGCTAAAGAACTCGTCTTCATTGGTGACACCATCTGGAATGACAATCCCATCCTCTTCACTTTAAATGGACTACGAATTTCGAGTTGTTTATAACGACAATCAAAAATAATCCAACCACCATCACATTTGCAGAACTCAAAGCAAAACTCTTGTTTCATGAGCAGCGATTACTCTCCTTCCAAGTATCACCGCTATTCGATTCTACACTTGTCATGTTCCCCACCACAAATCACTCCATCCATGACAGAGGCAGCGGCAGGGGGACATAGAGGACCCCACTTCTCTAGCCATTTCTCTGGCGACCCTAACTGATTTGGCCAAAGGTGCAAGTTGATGGCCCACACTCTGGGCCTGGCCAAATTAATGGCCCACCTTATAAACAACGCTTTGATCGACCTATACAATTTCATGAAGCCCACTAGTCACAACCCTCTTTCACCTTAACCCAATTCCCATTCCAAACCTAAACTCCACATAATTCCTCTTATCTTAAGCCCAATTTCAATACTAAGTTCCCTATCAATGTCAAATTTGCTAGAAATAGAGACATACTGCTACTCATCATTCTTTTTGGTATTCTGAATCTCAGAACCATTCCATTGGTTTATGCCACCCTACTAAGAACGTTACCAACACTTTGTTCACCACAAATATCCATCCCAATCATGACCCCACTCCTTTCACCAACAATAATGTCACTAAATGGTTATTCGATACTAGTGTTACTGCTCACATGACTCCATATTCTCATATCGTAGAATCGGTCACACTATATGATGGATCTAATCAAGTTGTTATTGATAATGGACACACTCTTCCTATTTCGCCTACTAGTACCTTAACACTTCCCATTTTTTATCGTACTCTTCACCTTTATGATATATTGATTATTCCTCACATCACTACTAATCTCTTATCTATTGCTAAATTTGTCATTGATAATTATTGTTTCATTGAATTTAGTCGATCTGGTTATGTTGTGAGGACCTCGATCCAAGATCATGCTTTTCTTGAACTCCATCTATAACAACCTCTATCTAATAAAGATTCCAACACACAACACCAATCTGATTGATCTCATAATTGCCTCCGCTTTAATAAATTTGTGACAACGACGTCTTGGCCATCTATGTCACTCTACATTATCTAGATTAGATCATAGTTTGTCTTTTAAAAATGTCACTAATCTATATACTTCTTCAAGGCAAAAGTGTTCGTCATTCATTTCCTATGTCTTCTTGAGTTTCTGTCAAACCTTTATGACTAATTTGCTGTGATATTTGGGGTCCTTCCTGTCTCTTTCCCACTCTAGTTATCAATATTTTATTATCTTTATGGATAACTTTAGTTGTTTTAATTGGAATTTTCCTTTAAGCCATAAAAATCATGTCTTGTTTCGTTTTCAATCCTTTAAACCACTATTGAAAATCTCTTCTCCACTACCACACAAACTTTTCAATACGATTGAGTTCCTGAACTCACCAATTGTTCCTTCGCCTACTATCTTGTTTCCATTAAAATCACTCTTCGCTTTATTGTCTTTATATACGCAAAAAAATGGTCTTGCCAAGTGAAAAATTTGTCACATCACTAAAACTAGTCTTATCCTCCTTCGTGCCTCCCTTCCTATGTTTCTTTGGTATGAAGCCTTCACTATTGCTGTTTGCCTTATAAATCTCTTACCCACTCTTGTTCTTCATCATAATTCTCCTCATAAAGTCTTTTATTGTATTCAACATAACTTCACTCATCTTTGGGTCTTTGATTGTGCATGTTTTCCTTTTTTGGGCTCCACCCACTAGACAAACTCACACCAAAATCTTTATAATGTGTTTTTCTTGGCTATGCCTCCTAGTATATGGGTTATCAATGCTTTAATCCTATCACCTCCAAACTTTATATTTCTCATCATATCGACTTCCTTAAAAATTTCTTTCCTTAAAAAATGTCTCTGTGTCACCCTCTACCTCACCTTCTTCCTCTCCTATTTCTTTACCTTTAACTCTTCCTCATATGCCCTCTATTTCCTCTTCCCCCCTTACCACAACCACATCACATCCTCCTCCTCATCTTGTGGCCACATGTACCCGAGATCACACTCATACTGTAGCACCCCAACTCCCCTAGTGTCTAAACCCGACATCGTGGGTGATATCCGAGTTTGTGCCCTGCGAAGGTGACGCGCTAGAGCACTCAATCATTTAGAAATCGGTATAAAAAAAATTTAACCACAAACACAATATGCGGAAATCCATGACCAATTGAGGCCCACTTTCCTTCATCAACATTTTTAATCAACATAATACAATCAACAAATTTTTCAATAGCCATTTGGGCCCTTTCACAAATACAAAACACTTTAGTCATTTCGGAATACAAATTTACACAAAAAGTTAAGGAATATACAATTCAATACAAAATAGAGAAATGCAATGCAGATACGAACTGATCCTGACCTCTATCCTTCACTTAAATGTTATAGGTATACTCCTGTGGGCCTAACGGGGTATTCTTCTGATCCTGAAAAATATTTGCAAATTTTGGGTGAGTTTTATGAATTCAATGAGTGACCGTTATCGATGGCTCTCCGAATCATGTAATACATAATTCACATCATTACACATTTCACACCTCACATTCAATACAATTTAATCACTCATATTATGCATATGCAGTACATATGAGACCCATTTTTTATCTGTTACTTTTTTGTAACCGAGTGCTTAAACTGTCCCATATAGGGCTCATTGATAGTTGTCCCTTATCGGCTTGGAGGATACAGGGCTCATTAAACGTTGAGCTTGAGGCTCTGATTCACTTTTGAGCTCGAAACTCATTTTCACTCGCTGAGCTTTAAGCTTTGATCGGTGGCTACTCTGATCACAACAACCATTATGTTTCATGTATTCATGAAATGAAATGCATCAGTCACATTTGCATGATCCACATTCACATATTATCGGACCGTAGTCCGACATTCAACATTAGAGTTGAGTATCACTTTTCATTTACATGCAAATGCACATTTAAAACACATTTGTCATCGGACCGAGGTCTAGCATTTAACAATCATACTATGCACACTTATTTCATCTCATTCACATACAAGTAGCACTTTAATATTTCATTAATACATCACATTCATCAGACCTTCTATCTGGAAACCGTCACAATCAATCACATTCACATAAAGATTCATTAGTTAATTAATACAAAATTCAAATAACAAACAATAAAGTGAGATCATCTCAGTACACTCTAGATTAGTATTTGCTTCCAAATTCTGAAAACACCTGAATGCGGGCATTTATCCTGAACATCCCATTTGTGCAATACACAATTCACACATTGCACACTCATAAATAATTGCACACTTATAAACATTTATTTATGCACAAATGTATAAATGGACTATATACAATGCGTGCTCAATGACATTCCCGGGTACTGTAACAAACTTCATATCTCATGCTCATTCTCATTTCATAACTTAATCACTCATCAATTATTTAAATCACAACCAAATCAAAAATCTATCATTTTTCATGATCATCCAAAAACCAGAACACTCACGCATTTCATCACATTTTTTGCACTTCTTCACTTTTAATTTTTTTTTATTTCTAGCTTTTTTATTTTCTTCATTTACTCCTCTAACTATCACTTTAATTGTTCTTTCACATCATTACACATTTTCATTCAACTCCAAAAGATGGTTTAACACTATCCTATAACATTTCAATCATCAAATCCAAAGAAAATCACCATGTACGGCACACTAAATCTCCTCACTCACTTTTCAGAAAATAAGAATATCACTGTTCTTAACCATTTAGCAGTGAACCAATGATGCATTCTTCATTTCATGCAAAAAAAATACACACTAATAACAAGCTTACTTGTTTGAAGCTCCAATATCTGCAAAATTACGTAACCCTAATCTCTCATGTACCCACGTACATCAACTTGAAAGTTGACAGGGAGGTTCGATTTTTCTTGAGAGAGAAGAAAAAAATATCAAAGTGGAAGTGATGACAAATAGAGAAAAGCAAGATTTAACTTTAGTGAATATTTGATGAAAAACTCTGTGTTAGAGGAACTTCAAAGAAAGAAGTTTTAAGAAGGATAAAGATAAGGACAGTAGCTTGTCTTTTAAGGTTATTAAATCTTAACTTTAAAGCTTGGACGCATGTCCATTTCTTATCCACTCATCCACTTCCCTTCATGAAGACTTACTTAAGTATAATTTATACTTAAGTTTAAAACTCAATGATACCACTACAATCACAAGTTGTAACCTAATAAATCTTTTTCAGATTTTTTCATAAACACAACATTTCGGGTCGTCAAATTTGCATGTTCTTTTTGATCTCAATATTGAACTTATTTTGCAACACTTTCTTCTAGAAACATATTCCCATATGTCTTATGTCTCCATTGACACTAAAATCATTCAATTTGGTTCCGTCATTTGAAAGATATACTTCAAAAATTTTCGGACTACTCTTGTCCAAAATAATATACTATGCACAACTTCCATCCAGAAGTTGAAAATTTTAGAAATTGAATCATAATTTGACTTATCAGATGATTTGTATTCCTATGTCTCTAGTTTACTCCAAATCAAAAATCATCTCATTTGGAATCCTATAAATCCAAATATAATCAAAACACTAAAGTATATTCAGTAAGATAATCCTATTTCACTGTTCCAATAGATCCCACACTTTCATTTGAGCAACCTTTTTCAATTCGAATCAGAATGCTACCCTTTTTTTTGTGGAGAGATAGAAAAATGTGTTAAGAATCTATTGGTCTAAGAATCACTCCAATTGGAGCTCAGATGATAAGGTTAAGGCTGAAAGAATCAAACAAGGTTCGGTTCTCAATCATACTGAACCCTTTTCTTTTGGGGCAGCTAGCATAACTTTCGGTATAAGTATTGGATCAAGGTTACTGTTAGATGGTTTGAAAGAGGAATTATTGGCCTATAACTTTTATGAAGACCTTGAAGGCAAATTCTATCATCTAGAGAGTCAAATTTGGACCAAATGATACAAAATGAACAGTACAAAGAAGTTATTTTACAATTGGCATAACTCTCTCTAGAGATATCGGATCAAGTAGTTCTTTAGATGGTTACAAAGGGTACTTCAAGATCTACAACCTTCATAAGACCTTGAAGGCAAATTCTATCATATGTAAGGTCAAAAGTGAGACCAGACGATAGAAAATGAACAATACATAGAAGCTGTTTTACAATTGCCATAACTCTCTCTAGAGATATCATATTGAGATCATCTTAGGACGGTTTCAAAGAGGACTTTGAGATCTAAAACTTTCAAAAGACCTTGAAGATAAGTTCTATCATCTAGAGTGTCAAATTTGGAATAGAAGATGTTCTCGTCAACGTAAGATGAAGCAGAAAGTCAACCTAAGACGAAGGGTTAGACGAATTGAGAAAAGCAGACAAAGCAAAGAGTAGGCGAAGTGAAAAGCAGATGAATCAAAAAGTCGACGAAGCAAAGAGCAAACGAAGCAAAGAGCAGACGAAGCGAAAAGCAGACGAAGCGGAAAGCAGGCGAAACAAAGTCAACTTAAGACAATATGACGTCATCACAAACGATATGATGTCATCACAGATAATACGTCTCTATAGACGATATATCTTTATAGATAATACATCTTTACAGACAATACATCTTCACAGAAGATATGTCTTCATCACAGATGATATGTCTTTATAAACGATATATCTTTACAGACGATACGTCATCACAGACGATATGACATCATTACGGACAATACGTCTTTACAGATGATACGTCTTTACAGACGATATGACGTCATCACAGACGATATATCTTTACATATCATTACAGACGATACATCTTTACAGACGATGCATCTATGCTCCTAAGCATCTCCCCTTATAAGGACCATAACTTTCTACTCTCCTATCCAAAAATTCCATACTATATATTTTCAATAAACTTCACCAACATATTTTCCTTTACTAAACCCATCACTTAAATTTTTATTTCTAGTCTTTCTACTCCATTTCATTCTACTCATTCACTATAACCACAATTCTCAATCTATC
>JANITX010000008.1:28581095-28591788 GCA_027564395.1 Erythroxylum ulei
TTTCCAAAATAAAATCCCATTTAGGCACAAATACCGGGACATGTCATGAATGCATGTACAGTCATTTTCATGTGCAAAATTTCACTATTCAAGTGTAAAGGCACGCATGAGCATTTTAGAACAATAAACACCCTTAGCCCTTTCCAAATTACCATTCTACCCTTCCCATCGGGGGTGGGATGTTACACTCTTGCTGTACTCTCACCCGTACCGTCATTTTTTCACTCGATAAATTCACACGATGCCCTTGCGTCCTCATACTTGTCAATAGTTAGTTAGAATATTTGTTACGTGTAGTTTTTATTCCTTTTCATTGAACAGTTTGTGTATATAAACACCACAGTATTAATGCAAAATGTAAGAGAGTTTCCTCTTCCAAAACTTCTGTCTCACTCTTTACATGGTATCAGAACCAAAGGCTCTTAAAATACAATGACCACCGAACGTGAAGGAGATTCCAGCACCTTCCAAATATAACTCGATGTAAATGATGATAAAAAAGAATCGTATGAGCTATCTGCTTCGGAAAACCCAGGTGTTGTCCTGGTAATGACACTACTAGACGAAACAAACTACCTCTCCTGGAGTAGATCAATGATTATTGCTCTAAAAGCAAAAGACAAAATAGGCTTCGTGAATGGCTGCTACAAGGAGCCAGAGAACAATCCAACCCTACAGAAAAATGGAGAACAACTGATAACATGGTAATCGCGTGGCTCTTAAACTCTATGGTTACAGACTTAGCAAAATCGTTTCTTGTTGTGACCACTACTAGAGATCTATGGGAAGAGCTAAGATCTAGGTACGGTAAAAGCAATGGACCTCAAATCTACCAACTAATGCAGGAAATCAGCAACCTAAGGCAACGAAATGAGTCGGTGACAAACTACTTCACAAAACTAAAAAGGCTTTGGGATGATCTCAGATGCGTCATGCCTTATAGGAGTTGTCCGTGTGAGGTTGGTAAACTTAACAACATAGTGGAAGATAACAAAAGGTTAGTCCAATTTTTGATGGGACTTAAAGAGGAGTACAAAAGTGTAGTAAGCCAAGTAATGTTGAATGATCCTTTACCAGTTGTGAATAAAGCTTACTCCATGATTCTTACCGTCGAAAAACGGAGAAATGTTGCTGGAATGACCACAAATGAAATGGGACAAATGAATGTAGCTCTCGCAGCAAAACCCATCGGAAACAGTAAAACAGAGAATAGAGAAGCTTTCTAGATGAATTAAAAAAGGAGCTACATAAGGAAGGAAGATAAATATTGCACCCACTACCATGAGAGGGGATACACAGTGGATACGTGCTTTAGGATCTATGGGGAGCCCGAATGGTTCAAGGAATTAAAACAAAAAGACACAAGGGAAAGAAATGGCTATGCTAGAGTAAGTCCCATCGACATTGGGCAAAGGAACTTAAACAGTGAAGGCATTGAGCAAGAGTCACAATTCAGTGTTTTAAACAAACAAGTCCAGGAGTTGATGCGCCTAGTCAAGGGAAAAGGTATTAATGAAGTGAATCACGTAGTTGTTAACAGCTACGCAGGTATGCACTCTAACCATAATGATAATGTTAGCTCTAAGTATGAATGTGTTTCATGGATAGTGGATTCAGGTGCATCAACCCATATGACCCACAACCAGAAATTACACAAACACATTGATCCCACAACTGATTTTTGTCCTGTAATGCTACCAGATGGCTCATTTAAACCTGTCACCCAAATGGGAAGCATAGAATTGACAGATTCAATTCAACTAGAAAACATGTTGCACATTCCTACCTTCCACCATAACCTCTTATTAGTCTGCAAACTTGCTAATGAAAATCACTTAGCTGTCATATTTGTATCAAACAAAGTTATATTGCAGGACCCAAAGGCTAATTCCATTGTAGCAAGTTGTGAAGAAGTCAGGGGCATTTACAAGCTCAAACCTCATCACTTCCTACCACCAAATTCGAAGAAAGGTCCGCATTTGCAATTTTATCTCAACGAACATTTTATTTGTAATGCTATTGATACTTTTAGTTTATGGCATTTTCGACTCGGTTAGGTATCCACTATGGTTTTAGGACATTTACATTTTCGACATATTAAGCCACCAAATGATTTCTTTTGCGAAACATATCCCTTAGCAAAACAAGCTCGGAAATCATTCCGAAAACATATTATAACAGCTAATAGACCTTTTGAGCTAATTCACATGGATCTTTGGGGCCCATACGAAACAAAAGCTCTTGACGGTTCCATGTGTTTTTTAACCATTGTGGATGAATTTAGTAGAGATACTTGGACTTTCCTTTTGAGTAGCAAATCCGAAGTCCACCATACAATCGGTCTTTTTATCTCCATGATCGAAACCCAATTTTGCCACAAAATCACAAAAATATGAACCAATAATGGAACCGAATTTGTCAACGCTTCCAACCAACAACTCTTTGAGTCAAAGGAGATTATTCACCAAAAAACTTGTGCTTATACACCCCAAAAAAATTACGCATAAACACCTACTTCAAATAACCCGAGCTCTTATATTTAAAGTCAATTTACCAAAAGAATTTTGGGGGGACGCATTCTTAACCACAACCCACATCATAAATCGCCTACCAATAAAAATTCTACCTTGGGAAACACCACATGAAAAATTATATTCCAGGCCACCCACTTATGACCACTTTAGGACTTTTGGATGTTTATGCTATGCAACAAACACAAAACCCCACAAAGAAAAATTAAAATGAAGCTACTAGAATACCGGTGGAGAATATCAAGAAGATAACTCCTTTTTAAAGCTGAGTCAAAAGCTATGCGTCGGAAACAGCACGCATAGAGACAAAGTCATTTAATGCATCCACTAGTGTCATGACAAATGTCAGGACACGTGGCTCTCATCTAATTTTCACTCAAATTGCCAGTCCTTTGTCACCCAATAACTCAAATATCACGCAATCATAATTTCTATAAATTTTTCAGTGCCATGGAACAATATGCTTATCTCTGTACAGTTACCCAATCAGTCAGTTCAGTAATCAGTTGATTTATCTAGGAAGGCCATAAAGGCATATACACTACTTAATCTGTGCAATGACTACCGCTTCATGTGCATGTGTTCCCTTAAGGGAACTACGTGAACATGAGCGGGCAATACCCATTTTGCTAATGAAGTTCGCACCCGTTCGAAGGAAACGGGATGTTACAGTTTGGACCTCCAAAAAGCAGCATGTTGTCATTAGGTCTAGCACTAAAGCCAACTACAAAATTATTGATCTAGCTGCTACTAAATTATGATGGATCAATTCTCTACTTAATGAAATTGGACTCTCCAACATTAAGTCACTCTTGTACTGTGACAACTTAAGAGCTACCTTTCTTGCTGTAGATCTTGTATCTTATACTCATATCAAACATATTGAAATTGATGTCCACTTTAACTGTGATTTAGTTGTAAAGAAATCTCTCTTTATATGCCATGTATCAACATCTCAACAAATTGTTGACATAATTATAAGACCTTTGAGATCTAATGCCTTTCTACATTTATGTCACAAACTCAATGTTCTTATAAATATTAGCTTATAGGGGTTTGTTAACAAAAATCCATCCTCTTCTTAATCAAATCTTTCTCTTGTAATTACTTTAGATAAAAAAACGAATCCTATCTTATCATTTTGACTAGATATGATATGATTAAATAAAAAATAATGCTAATACTATACAAAATAATGCTAATACTATCTTATCTCTAGATGTGTATAAATAATCATGTACATCTTCATGTATACAAAACATAATAGGAAATACAAATTAGTTCATTACACCTTTGTTCAAATACATTTCACCTTTGTTCGAATACATTTCAACTTTATTTCTCCACACGACCCAAATTAGCTCAAGCTTGCCACCACTTATCAAAGGGTCACCAGGATTTATAAAAATAGCTATAAGTTGCTTGATGTGTATAACACAAGTCATGCTTTGCACTTTGTTAATAGATTTTGACAAATTATCAATTCTCTTTTCATCACTTTGCTTCTTCTTTTTTTTTTAGTTTGGAGAATGCTTCTTGTTATATTCAATTTACTCACACTTATGATCTAGAAATTAGTTTAAATGAGTTATTTTCTCATCCTTTCTCCCAGGATCTTAATTTCTCTTTACATATAGCCTTTCACTTTGTGATTGTGACCGATAGAAATAAAATACTTTATACTCATTATTAATAATCACTTTAAGTCTTAATAGGTTACTAACTATTTTGTTAAATGTGTTGATGTATTATTCCATCTATAATTCCTCTTGCATGTTCTCATCTACTAGATAAAGCCATGTATCTCTTCCTAGTCGATCTTATGTATGTCTTTCAACTTATTGTCCTACAACCCCTTCAGTATACTTTTTTGTGCCAACAATTCCTTCATTATCCTTTGTCATAGTTTGAATTCTCAATTCTATTGAAAATTTTCACTTCATATTTTAAAGTTATTTTTGTCTTAACACTTCTTTGATACCACTTATTAAGAAAGAATGAACATATAGTAAGAATATAAAATAATAAAAGAGAAAAAACAAAATTAAAAAATAAAATTTAGAGGTTTGATCAATTACGTGTTCTTATGTCTTTAGAAGTTAAAAATAACTAATTTCATTCTTGAGTTTAATCTCTCCTGATAAAGATTATATATATTTATACACTAGGTTTATCCAAGTACAGTTATACATAAACTCTAGTTTGTACGATCTAGTAGAACTTATTCTTGTTAAACTGAATCTAAATTAAACATGATTTTCATAATTCCTAATATTTCTAAAGTTTCAATTATAAAAACGTATTTTTAATTAAGGCACTTTGTCGTGAACTGTGTCCTACTATGTTCTTCTTAGAAAAATATTATAACCACATGCTTGTGTATCAACATGTGTCTTTGTTTTTGCACATTAGAGAAAAACATACTACAATATACAATTGTATGTCATATCGTGTTCACCTAAGACCTTTAAAAAAGCGTATTCTCTTTAAAGAACTTCAAGATTGCATGTTTGTATTTATAAGTCATTTACAACAATTTTTATCTTGAAAAATATATCATGTTCTTCCAACATATTTCACAAAATGCTTCTAAAATACACATTTATATATATGAGTCATACTAAATACTATAAAGCAGGAAATAATAACTTGTTACCATTAAAAAAAGAAGAAGCATTCACTACAACAAAAAGGACATTTGATTACTTTTTTTTGGCAACACTTTCAAAATCATAGTCAAAGGTTAGGCCATTTGCAATGTTTTATAAAATTGTTGTTAAAGGGAAAACTTTTGGCAACGATTCACTAACATCATTGCCAAACGGTAGGTCTTTGGAGAAATTTTATTTAATTTGTCGTAAAAGGCATGAACTTTGGCCACGATTTTTAAAGTCATCCAAAAGGCATAATTTTTTGTAATGATTCCAGTAAATCGTTGCCAAAGTCATCACCTTTGGTGAAGATTTTTGAAATCGTCGCCAAATGCTTAAATAACAAAATAACTTTATCATTTTGTGACAGAACATCATATTGAGAAAAATCAAATTTAAAATTATTGACACTGATTCTAAGTATAAAACTAACTTTAGCCAAAAAAAGGTCAAATCATTTCAATAATTAAAGAAACTATAAAATTAAAATTACATAGATTTATATTTTTTATTTTTCTCTTTTAAATTATATGATTTGATAATTTGATATGGTATCACAAAATTTTCAAATGCCTTTAGCAGAGGAATGAGTAATATAAGATTTTAATTAGAAGTTTAACAATTCTTACAGACAATAGTAAATAAAGTTTCACACCTATTCCATCAAAGAGAAAAAGATATAATTATTTTTCTGAATTCTAAGTGACGTGAGACTTGGTAGATATGGTAAAGGAGTTCCCTATGTTTGGATTCCCAAGAAGGGTCCTTGAACGTTCGAAGGCATCAATTGAAACAGACAAGAATCTTCCCCCAAGAGTTGGTTTATTGACACCCTCTTCCAATAACTTCTTATCTTTAACTAAATAAGCAGAAGATATAGTGAATGATTTCCCAGGTACAGTACGAAGCTCTGAATTAGACAAACTGCACATATTATGTGTTTCACCTAAGAAACAATTAATATAAAACAATCACGTTAATTTCTTCACAATCCTTTGAAAATTTTATTTCTAAACACTAAAAAACCTAAATCAAACGGTATGAGGAACCCAGATTTGAACATATGCATACTCGATGTAATGACTCCATCATTGCCATCGCCTTTATTTCCATCTATGTTTTCTTGAAGATTTGAGAAAGCTTTACAGAACACATACTATAAACAATTAGACCTTCATCTAATAGCGTCCTAATAGAAAATGAGATATAGATAATAAAGAAAAAGAGCTAATTCAGATGATTATAAAAACCTTAAAGAAGATGATCGACCATTAAAGGCAAGGGTGATTAGACTTTAATGAGGAGATTTGTTCTTCATCGGGGAGAATTTTGCCACAGTCCTCCTATCTAAACTCATTTCTGCCATCGAAAATTTGTCGTTACGTAGACATTCCGCGATGAATTTATGTTAATAGTTTTATTTTGAAAAGTCAATAGAAAGAAAAAAAGTCATAAATATAATCAATATAGAAGCAGAGTTTACAATTTAATAAGTAAACAAGAAATTATATGAAGTTATATGCAATTATCAAAATATTCACAGAAGAAACAAAGATCATCAGAACTTATTTTATTAAACATCCAAAAATCCCATGCATAAGTACATTCTATATTTTCTAGTCACCATTAAAGATAAATAAAACCTAAAGCAGATGGCACAAATTAATAAGAGCTCTGACATCTTTAAGAATAGAAGACTTCTTATTTGAAGTTCCAACATTCTGGCAATGATAATTTTGTGATCTATTAATTGAGACTACTTTATATGATAAGGTTAGGAATGTTAACTTTGTATGTACTATGTTTAGGAGATGCATAAATAAGTATGCTTTCCTCTAAAGTCACTATTATGATAAAATAGTTGGGTCCCCTAAGCCCCTCCTCATATATAGAGAAAGCTACTGTGATGGAATTCAAAATAGAGTGAAGTATATAAACGTCCCCTGTAAAAGCACATTTTATGTTTGTCACTCACCGTTAATAAGTCAATATAACTGGTTGAAGTTGAGTTTATCACCTATTGAATATCATATTTCTCTAGATTTATGACTATCATATTTTTGAATTTGTTACTAAAAATAATCAAAAATTATATATCGTATTGTTTGCTCCCCCAACCCTTACCTTTTTTTCTTTTGAAATTCAAGTTTAAATTAAGGTTAGCTTTTTCAATTGAAATTAATTATATGTTTACCCAAATAACCTCAACAAAAATGTGTAATTTATTACTATTATAGGATAATAGTAATAAATTTAACTTAAGGTTCTCATTATATATAAAAAAAAGAATGATGGTGATGATCCATTAATCGAGAAGTTCATATGTAGAGTTCCCTAAATAAGCGCTACAATGTCTCAAAATTATTGATGAATATAGTCTAAAGTTAAATATTCTAATATCCCTTTCATCAAACAATTAGCAAGCTTTCCTCAAACAAGCATGGAAGGACAGCCACCATAGGACAACCATTTGGTGACATTATTAAATCATCACCAAAGGACAACCATTTGGCGACATTTTTACTAATTTGTCACTAATGGTTTACCTTTCATGACCATTCCATGGGATCGTCGCTAGAGGGCATTCTAAATTGGTGACGTTTATGGAAAATCGTCACCAATTTTCATGACTTGGTGACATTTATAGAACGATGTTGTTTTTATGTCATTTTTAACACAAAAAATGAAGCCTCCCTTGTTATTTTCCTAGTCATCTCCCCTCTTTTGCATCCATCTTCTTCCATCGTGGTCTCATCTTCATTTCTTCATCCTTTTCGTCGTCTCCATTTAATCGTCGGTTGAGGTAAGTCGTCCATCTCATTTTTCTTATGATGGTGACATTACTGTATTTAGGTTTTGTTTTCTGCTAGATTTTGTGTACTGTTTTGATTTTATGGGTTTTTGTTTATGTTTTGCCTTATTTCGCAGTTGGGTTTTTGTTCTTCCTCGATTTATGTGGTCTAACAATGTCACGTATTTTGGTGATGTTATAGTGATAAATTGAAAACTATAATTCATAATTTTAGACATAAAATATAATAAATCCACATATAATTATGGATGATTTGTTTTATAAAACACTTGGATGATATATAGGCTAGAAACCCATGATGTAGCTTCGTTGATTCTTATCAATGAAATATTTCATAGCCTAGAAGTCACAACGAGAAAAGCCTTTCTCGATTCATGTTGTCTAGCAATGCCACGTACCTTGATGTTATGGTGACAAATTCAAAACTATAATTCATAATATTGGACATAAAACATAATAAATCCATATATAATTATAGTTGATGTTTGAGTTATAGTTATCCAATATAAGTTGAGTTATAGATATCTAATATAATGGCACCTGGCAGAAACAAAGGGAGAAGGTGGCAAGTATCGAGATTGTTCCTACCAAACAACAACTAGATCAATCAGTTCCTACTCAATAACAATAATCGACCTTATCGACTAATGAAGTAAGTCAACAATAACCTCTATTTGCCTTAATTAGTATAGAGGGATCTGCAGTTTTGTTAATCTTTAACACCTAAAAATAGACTTATGCTCAAATATATATTTACATGTATAATGCGTATTTTCTTATCATTATTCGTTTATTGTCAGGTCCCAATGCCAAAATCAAAAAAAGAGGTAGAGATATAACTAGAGATTGTGAGTTGCAATGAATGAATGTTATAGTGGACAACAAGTTGTCAGACATATTGATATTTCTCAAGGTCTTCCTCTAGACAAGATCCAATTTGCAAAACTGTCTAGTGAGTTGGGGATAATTGCTAGAACAGAATTACCTTGCCTAAAGCATGCTAAGGAGTTGAAGTAAGACAACTTGCTAGAGAACTCTTTAGAAAAAGTTTCAGTAAAATTTTAATTTATTTAACTATATGAATATTATTTCACTTATTTTAAGATTAATTACACTTTTACTTATTTGTCATAGATGAAATTGAATATCGTCGATATTGAAAACCCTGATGTTTCAAACTATGTCATTTCATTATTGAAACAAAGGACCAGGGATCATCGTTATAGGTTGCATCAATATTAAAAATCTTTTCCTTCTGATTTGGAGGCAAGGAGACATGTTCTGGAATGAATGTCTCCAAAAAATAGGAACAATTTGTGTGATTATTGGGCCTTTCCCAACATTCAGGTTTGTTTTCTTTCCTTTCACATTTGCCCCCATTAATCTTGTTAGATGACTTAAAGACTATCTTTTTTCTTTATTTAGGAAAAATGTGAAAAGGCCAGGGTGAACAAAGGACAAATGAAAACTCCTCTTAACCAAGGCTCCAAATCAAAAATTCCTCACAACCAAGACTCCAAATCATTTGGTGTCGCACGAAATGAATATGTAAGATATTTGTCTACAAGTTATAATTATATCAATAAATATTATATTATTTATTGTGCATTGTATGTTTTTTTTTTCCATAAAATAGAATAAGAAGAAACTACATGAACAAGAGTATGATAAAATCACACTCTACAAACTCACTCACTATAAGGAACGTCAAGGGTGGATGTCTGAAAAAGTGCAAAATAACTATGTAAGTATAAAAATTTGTTAAAATTTTAAGTGTATTTCTTTTTGTAATACTAACTAATAATATTTGCATTGAATATTAGTTTTATTTTTTTCAATTTTAGAATAAGATGTAAGAGTTGTTACAAACATCAATACCTAAGGGAAATGAGGCAAATGTAGATGACGTTTGCAACAAGGTGTTAGGTACACGATCAAGATATATCAAAGGTCTTAGATTTGACCCTAAGCTAACTGTTTCATCTTCATCATGACCAGTATACGTTCAACATCTTAAAGAAAGTTGATGAAGCATGAAAAGTACCTCAAAATATTACTTGGCTCAGATTATGTAAGTAGTAAAGATGAAAATGAGACTGCGTAATTAAACTAATCTCTGTATTTATTATTTGTATATAAGTATTTTTGAAGTTGTAATTAAAATCTTGCACACAAACAAATTTAATGATTTTTTATTTTTTATATACAATGCTACAAATTATCAATTATTTTTGTATAATTTTTATAATAAATTAACAACAAAAAATCTAAATATTATATTCAATAATATGGATTAAAAATGTTGGATCCCGTTTCCGGAACCCAGCCCGATTGCTCTGATACCACTCTGTTGGGTCCCGTTTCCTGAACCTAACCGAACAAGCGGAATAGAAATCATAAAGCGGAAGCAAAATCAGAAGCGAAAGCGAAGAATGGTATTTACCACACGAAAACAAATCGAAGCTTAAAGCGAAAGAATCGAAAGCAAACAAACGGATGGACATAAAACAAATTGCTTACGGAAACAAATATGAAAGAGAAAATCAAAGGGTCGATCAAATCATAGTGTAGAAACAAATCAATAACGAATCCGGCTCAAATCCGAAGCGGAAGCATATGACCAAAGAATCGAAAGCAAAACGAATTCAAGTCGAACTGAAACCAATTTCCGACATCCGACAAATGGGTCGCGTTGGAAA
>JANITX010000008.1:28713269-28728781 GCA_027564395.1 Erythroxylum ulei
TTTGGTTTTTGATATTTATAATCAATCATAGATTTTGATTTGTTTGTGATTGAGTTAAGTTGAAATGGAAGTAGGAATGAAGAGAAAATAATGAGGACATAAGTTACAAATGATAGATTAAGCAAAAGAGATGAAGTGATGAAAAATATGCAGTTTTGTAAATCTCGGTAAGTTTCGTTTGTTATGATTGTGACAGAGAGGGAACCCTAGAAGAGCTGAAAAATCATGCAGAAGCACGATTGTGACAGACAGGAACCTTTAGGGGACTAGCCCGATCGTGACAGAAAGGAAACCAAAAGGAGTTGCACGATCTTGCACAAGCATAATCATGACAGAAGGGAAAAAACAAGTAGTGCATGATCGCGCACAAGCATGATCATGATAGAGAGGAAGCGTTAGGCAGTGCATGATCATGCATAAGCAAGATCGTGATAGAGAAGAATTAATAGGAAGTGCACGATTGTGCACAGTGAAGGTGTTATGCTTTTTGACAGATTTCAACACCCTTCACTCTTTATACCATAACTTCTTCTTTAAACCTCCGATTGACTTAAAAATTTGTGACCACGGACTCCTCACACATTGTCTTTCCTCTCCACCAAATTTCAGGGCCATCTAAATTCATTAGGAAAGGATTGATAATGATTAATTGATGAGGTTAGGATAAAAATGATGAAGTGTGCTAGAATATTGTTAAATGTAGTGTTTTTCACTGAAATGACATTTGTATTTTGACCATATCTTAAACTTTAGATATCTAAATGGGATTATTTTGATTTAGATTAAACTAGAGACATATGCATACAAAGTTTATGAAGGAATAGAATTTTAATTTTGTCTCTAAGAGTTTCAAATTCTGGTTTGAAGTTGAGTATTGCATACTGTTATGGTGTGAGAACAGTCTGAAGTATTTTGTGTATATCTTGCAGAATACTAAACCAAATTGGGTGAACTTAGTGTCGTTGGAAACTTAATATATAGAGGAAGTCAATTCACTCTAGCCAGAGAATTCCATTGATTATTACTAATCAAGAACAACAGAACATTCTCTCTAATTACTTTAGAGTGACGAATCCTTAATTGACTTACTCAACTATCTCTGTATGATTCATATTGCATCCAAGTACTACTTACTGAATTATACTATGACGATTCATAAGTAGCATGAAAACACAACAATTCTTACATAAGATACCTTGATAATCTTAAGTCTAAGGATCAATTATACAACCATCATTATGAGATAATCCACAGACACATAAGTAATATTCCATTTGAAATTCTAATAACCGGGTCAATTCAGTAACTTATTTTCTAATAATCACCCACACATTAGTTTAATTATCTCCATACTTTAATTTATGAGATCAATTACTTTCTTCATAGGAAAGAAACATAATGTGTGCTAGTTTTACCGTTTTGACAATATCCAGTCTTGACGAAACTTTAACTAAGAAAATTTAGGAATAATACATAAGTGTAAATTGAATCTTATAATTATAATCACATCATAATTTCACTTACACAATAATTATTCCAAGGATTTTACCTTTAGAATTAAAACATAAAATATTAATTAAATTAATACATAAAGATAAATAAAGCCTTTTCATTAATTAAAATAATGTCATGCATTAATTTGCATCCAATTGATTGGCTTCTCCCACTTACACTAAAGCTAATCCCCTATGAATCTAATACCATATCCATCCATATGTCGATCATGTCTCTTTTGATACAATGACTTAGTAAGAGGATCTGCGAGATTCTCTTAAGTGTGAACTTGCTCTAATGCTATGTTTTTTCGCTCCGCTATCTCCCTGATCGAGTGAAACTTCCTGAGTATTGGGACCGTTGATGAGACCTGAGTTCCTTGCATCTGCGGTAGCACCATTGTTGTCATAATATAATACTATAGGCTCAACAATACTAGGAACCACTCCAAGTTCAGTGATGAACTTCTTGATCCAAACTACTTCCTTTACTGACTCTGACACTGAAAAGTATTCTGCTTCTGTCGTTGAATCTGCAATGGTTGGTTGTTTGGAACTCTTCCAACTTACCGCACTACCATTTATGATGAAGATGAACCCTGATTGTGATATACTATCATCGGGATTTGATTGAAAACTAGCATCTGAATATCCTTGAACTCTTAGTTCATCTCCTTCATAGACCAAGAAAGCATCTTTAGTTCTTCTTAAGTACTTTAAACATTTTTCATAGTTGTCCAGTGACCCTCACCAGGATTAGACTATAACCTGCTCGTTATGCTCAAGCATAAGAAACATTTGGTCTTGTAATATAGCATTGCATACATGATTGATCAAATCGCCGAAGCATATAGAATACAATCCATTTTATCTCTCTCTGTTTATGTCTTTGGAAACAAACTCTATGAGAGAGAAATCCCATGCGACATGGGTAAAAATATCCTTTTGGAATTCTCCATGTTGAACCTCTTTAGCACTTTATCTATGTACATGGATTGGAACACCTTTTTGATCTATCTCTATAGATCTTTATTCCTAGAATATAGGCCGCTTCCCCAATATCTTCACAGAGAAGTTCTTGGATAACCAGATCTTTACAAACTGAAGCATAGGTATGTCGTTTCCAACTAGCAGTATGTCATCCACATATAGTACTAAGAAAATGATTACACTTCTACGAACCTTCTTATAAACACATGGTTCATCCACATTTTTGATAAAATCAAACTCACATGGTACTAAGAAAACGATTACTCTCCCACTAACCTTCTTATAGACACATGGTTCATCCACATTTTTGATAAAATTAAAATATTTGATTGTCTCCTTAAGACAGATTTTTGAACTACGTGATGCTTGCTTAAGTTTATAAATGTGCCTTTGCAACTTGCATACTTGATTAGGAAATCTCTTGGATTCAAAAACTTCAAGCTGTGTTGTAACATCCCGTTCCCATACTAAGGGTTAAAACCCTAAAATTTGGTACATGTGAGATCAAAGAGAGATTGAGAAAAATGCATTTCATGCTCATGCACAATGTCAGCATACACACATGTGAATTTGATTGTTGCACACATTAAAATAATTGTTCATGCACTCAATTGACATTTTTGGGTATAAATGGTTGTTTCAATGTGAATATGATGCGAATTATGGTTTTGTGTCTTAAAAATTGAGTGGGAATGTATAAGTATTGAATTAGAATTTTTGGTGAAAAATTGGGAATTATCTGGAAATTAAGGGTATTTTTGGACTAGAAAAAAGCCAAGTGGCAGAACAATTGATGAATAGTAGTAGAAATAAGGGTTAAATGGCAATGGAAATTTTTATAAATGACTTTGGGATTTAATGATTTATGTCATTGAAAATTGGGAGACAATTGGAGTAGAAATTGGAGACAAAATGGACTAGTTCTTAAAGTGGACCAAAAGGGACCATGAGAGAGTTATCACTTGCCACACTACTTATTAAGTGACTTTTGTAACAAGTGAAAGACCATATTTTGGTCTTTCACTTGCCAAAAATGGCACCCACCCCCATTTTGCTCAACTTCTTCATTTCTTCATCTTCTCCATTCTCTCCATCTACGAAACTTACTCTCACCTCACCATGTTTGATTTATAACCAACTCCTTCACTTTGTTTCTTCAATATTCATTTTCTTCTCCTTCTTCTTGCTAAAAGACCCAACCCTTTTCACCTTCAAAGTTGATTTTCGTGCATGTTGGAGGAGCTAAGGTTTCTTGGTGACTTAAGGGAGTTTTGGACGTAAACATGTAAGTAAACTTTATTTCTGGATCTAGTGTCTTGAAAAGAGAAGAATTAGGATGAAAGTTTAGAGACAAACTGATAATGGTGTTTAAACTGGTTAGAATGTGCTAGCTGTAACAATTGCACTAGATATTATTCTGTAATTTAGCCATAACTTGTTCTGCAGTTATCTAAATGAGATGGTTTTTTACTTGGGTTAAATTAGAGACATAAGGCTACATTTTCTGTGAAGACATCAAATTTAAATTCGGTCTTTAAAAGTTTCTAATTTTGACTTGAATTGAGTACTGAGTGCAGAAAGTTGATGATGAATGTGTATATATATATACATGTTTTGTTATTAGTGTTTATGATCAATCATGGGCTATAATTTGGTTATGGATGATGTTGAGTTTAAAGGGAGTTAGAATAATGGATAAATGATGAGCATTGAACTAGAAATGATAGACTAAGCATGAGAAATTGAAGGTTGAAAGTGAAGAGTTAGAAATTAGGAAATCATAAAAAGCAATTGAACATACTTTAGTGCAAGAGGCATAACTTTTTCTGTAGAACTCGGATTACGATTATTTAGGTATGTTTTAAAGAGGACTTCGAGATCTACAACTTCTATGAAGACCACAAAAAGACATTTTGACGTCTAGAGAGTCAAATTTTCAAAGTTTTGTAAGTGACCCGTAAAGGTCCGTTTAACGGACATTCACGAGTCAAGTGACCCTAATTAAGCCTTAGATGGGTCTTAAAGTGAACCTAGAATGATCCTTGGTTTATGGGACTAATTTATTATAGGTTTGAAGTGAAATTCAAGGTTAAAACTTAGTGAACGAATGGATGAAATCAAAGTATCAAATGCATGAGTATAATGGGAATGAAGATGTTCATAGGATTGTAACTATGATTCAAAGAAGTGAGTACTATGTATTAAGTGATTAATTGTGGATGAGAATGGGATATTATGAGATCATATAAGGTTAAAAAAGAGATGATAAGAAATTGAGTGATGATATAGAGTGACCAAGTGTTCTTGAGGTGTAAGCTTATGAATAAGCTAGATACACAAAAGGGTAAAGATTGAATGGATAATGTAGAGTGATTATATGCAAATGAAGTGTAAGTATAAGTTCAATTAAACAATATGAATCATGAATTGAGAATGAGCATAAGATGGGAATTTAGAACATATACCCGAGATTGTCATTGAGCATGCATTATACATTACACATATATATGTGGGTAAAACTGAATGTTTATGTGATTGTGCAATTATTAATGTGTGTGAAATATGTGTTTTGCATAATGATGGTACAAGATAGAACGTCCCCATTTAGACATTTTTGGATCATGGAAGCTAATGCTAATCTGGAGTGTACTGTGAGTAGACCTAGACGATCATCCATTGTTTGTTTTTTTTTTTGAATTTTGTATTGATTAACTATATGAATGTGATTGACTATGTGGAATTCTGGACAGAAGGTCCGATGATTGCGATATTTGTTTGGGGATATTGAAGTGCTACTTGTATGTGAATGAGACGAAATAAGTGTACATATTTTGATTGTTAAATGCCGGGCTACGGTCCGATAATAAAAGTGTTTTGTATGGGTAATTGCATATGAATGAAAATGTGATTCTTAACTTAATGTTGAATGCCGGACTAAGGTCCGATGATATGTGAATGTGATTGCATGAGTATAGGCAAATGTGGTTAAGGCATTCCGTTTCATGAATGCATGAAACATAACGGGAGTTATGACTAGAGTAGCCACCGATTAAAGCTTAAAGCTCAATGAGTGGAAAAGAGCCTCAAGCTCAAAAGTGATTCAGAGCCTCAGGCTCAATGTTTAATGAGCCCTATATGGGACAGTTGTTAATGAGCCCTATATGAGAAAGTTTAGGCCCTCGGTCACAACAAAGTAACAAATGGAAAGTGGGTCTCATGTGCATTGCATATGCATAATATGAATGATTAAATTGTATTGAATGTGAAGTGTGAAATCTAATGTGAAATGTGAAATGATGCGAATGTGATTTATGTATTATATGACTGGGTGAGCCATCGATAATGGTCACTCATTGAGTTTGCAAAACTCACCCAAAATTTGCAAATATTTTTCAGGACTCAAGAATATCCCGTTAGGCAAACGAGAGTATACCTACTGCATGTGAGTAAAAGAAGAGGTCGGGATTAGTTCGCGTCTGCACTTATATTTTCTTATTTTTGTACCGATTTGAGTCTTCCGCAATTATTGTAACATGTACATTTAAAGATTTCTATTTGTAATAACTTTCCATAGTGGAATGGTTTTAATTGATTATGAAGTGTACTAATATTATGATTATAAGTGTTTTGTCTCAATAACGGACCCAAATAGGAAGTGAAATTTTAATGAGTTATGTACTGGATGTTATGCGTAACTGAAAATGTTTATGAATGAAATTGGGCTCCAATTGGCTATTGAAATTCTATTGATTGCATTGTGTCGAAAAAAATTATCATACCGACTTTTGAATGATTGAGTGCTTTAGCATGCCACCATCCGGGGCACAAACTCAGATATCACTCAGGATGTCGGGTACTTGTCTTGCAGGGAGTGGGGTGCTACACTATATTTATGATATCTCTTATAAAGATGGGAAACTAGGCCTAAGAGGGAAGAAAAGTATCTTTATTAGATATTATAAAAACTCAAAAGGGTATGTGTTCATAGGTGAACAAGGTACGAAAGTGTAATTAAATTTGAATTATAAGATGCAACATTCTTAAATAATTATTTTTTGAAGCATGTTGAAATATGAAAAGACCTATTTTTATATGAGACTATTGAGTAGCATAATTATGTTATAAGGAATCAAGACGAGGAACTTCAACCCAATGGGAGCAATTTGGTTATGGAAGAATTGACTCAAAATTATTTCATATTGCAACCCACTAAAAGTTTACTCGTGGTATCTAACTTGAGTTTGACTAATTAGAAAATTCATGAATCTATTGCTGATGAACCCAATTTATAATGAAGTAATTGAGGATGTATTCCTTGATGTTGTTCTGACATAGAAAAGGAAGTTTATATGATGATCACATAAAACGATAATGAGCCAAGGAATGTATATAAGGCTTTTAATGGCCTTGCTAAAGGAAAATAGATGATAACAATGAAAGAAGAAATGACTTTGTTAAGATCAAATCAAGTATCGGACTTGATTAATTTCCTTTTGGGCATATAACTATTAGGAACAAATGAGTTCTCAAAATAAAACAAAACGTTGATGGTAGTATTAAAATATACAAAGCATGCCTCGTAATGACAGGATAGACACAACATGAGGGAATTAATTATGACAAAGCATTTTCTCCTATTGTGAGGTTTGCTTCAATCTATCTAATCTTGAATTACATCAATTACATCAAATGGATGTAAAGACTACTTTTCTAAATGGAGAATTAGAAGAAGAAATCTATATAGAACAACCTATAGGTTTTATAGAGACAGGCCAAGAACACAAAGTGTGTCAATTATTAAAATTGACTTATGGTTTGAACAAGTCTTTAAATTAGTGGTATATATGTTTTCATAATGTAATCCTTTCATATGATTTCCATAGGCTTAATGAAAACTGTTGTACATATATTAAAAGATCCCAAGATAAATTTACAATTTTATCTTTATATGTGGATAACATGTTAATTACTTGTAATAACTATGAGTTTGTTAAGTAAATCAAAGATTGGTTGTCATCTGAATTTGAGATGAAAGATATGGGTGAAGCTGCATGCATCCAAAAGATTTCAAAATGATTATGTATGCAAGATTGCAAATAAATAGGTAATTCTATTGCTAAAGGTGAAGGTCTCAGTTAAAAGTTTTTCCCATCTGTGCCACAAGAAAGGGAGCAAATGAAGAAAATTCCATATTCTAGTATAATTGGAAGTCTCATGTATGCAACGATGTGTACAAGACCATATTTTTGTTATACTGTTAGAATGGTGAGTAGATATTAGTTAAATCTGAGATAGCCACATTTAAAAGCAGTAAACAGAATATTGAGGTATCTAAAAGGTACAGTGGACTATGCACTATCCTATCAAGATATTGACATATATATACAAAGATATACAGATGTAGAATGTGGAGGAGATTTAGATAAAAGAAAATATACCTCCAAATTTATTTTCTTACTCAATAATAAAGCATTATTATAGAAAAGTAAGAAATAATCTTGCATTGCAATGTTTACAATGGAAGCTAAATTTGTAGAATTTTTAACAGTAATAACAAAAGCTATATGGCTTTGATGATTCTTGGTTCATCTGGAGTCACTAAAAGTGAAATTGAACCAGTGATTATCAATTGTGATAGTCAAGCAACAATGGTTTATACAAAATATCTCAAATTTCATTATAAAACCAAGTTTATAAATACCAAGTATAATTATGTGAAAGATATTGTCACACGAGGAGAAGTGAACATGAAGAATATATCTACACGAGATATGGTGGCAGACTTAATCACAAAGCCAATTTGCATAAATGTGTATATTAGGCATATGAAGTCACTAGGTTTACGTAGATATTAAAATGTAATAAGAAACATTTCTCTTTATATGTTCATTTATTGTAATTTCATATTTAAATCAGAATGTTTGATAAAGATTATACACTATATAATACTTTATTTATAAATATATTTGTTTATCTTATGTAAATATATAGAGAGATATGAATCAAGAGCATATAAGATAGATCAAAGATTAGCTTTCTAAGACAAGTAATGGCATGTTTAAATTTTATTATCTAGGTGATAATTGAAAGTAAAAAACTTAAACCATAAATGTTACCCTAAATTACAAAGAAGTTGGTACAAAGTTTTTTTAGAAAGTTAGGAC
Organism: Erythroxylum ulei; assembly: GCA_027564395.1. NCBI lineage: Eukaryota > Viridiplantae > Streptophyta > Magnoliopsida > Malpighiales > Erythroxylaceae > Erythroxylum > Erythroxylum ulei. The sequence goes on from JANITX010000008.1 coordinate 28,721,917, forward strand.
AAGTATTGATTAATAAATAAAATTTACAATTTCACACATGTTTAGCTTCAATAACCCTTCTACTAACTTACAGACAATAATATATGCAATTGATATACTTGGCATCATCTAATGCACTAGTGATACACTCACTCCTAAAGCATCTAAGATCATTTGTATGTTTTAGAGATGGGGAGATCTAGTCTCCGTAAAGTAGAAGGCATCCAGAATGCGACTTTGCAAGTCCTCCATAATATTGATATTGTAAAGATAAGAACTGTAAGTCTTTGCGACCTTCCTAGAAGTTCTTTTTACAATGAGCTTGACTTGTTCTTTTTACCTCGATAAAATCATAATGCTAATTTGAGTTTTAACTAAGGTGAGATCGTGTGTAACAATTCATTGGCTAATATACCTAGCCTCATTTTTAGAAGAAATGTAGACCATACAATTCCTTAATTAATTTTAGACTTCTTAAACATAACCTTACTTTTCAATAGGATTGCATTGGACCATTCAGCAATGTTTGATCACTCTCAAGTGCTACATTGAATGTTAAATAGTTCATGTACCTACTTCCATAGATAATTAAAGTAGTGAAAATCAAAGAATAGGTGTGAGTGGCTCTCCATATCAGCTCCATAAAGGAAACAATATCTGGGGTCAATTGAGAACTTTATTTTATCTCTGGCAGTTTCTTGATGGCTAGCTTTAGAACAAAGGAGTAGGAAGATGGATTGTTGAGTTCCAAACCATCCTAAACTAGTTGACTTTATGGGCATGTGTAGTTATAAGATTCTTATATGTTTGATATAGAATGTCTTATGTATCTCCTCTGTCCAGAGTATTAAATTAGGTTTTTAAGTTCTAGAAGGCTTTCTATGATTAACTGTAGGATATTTTACAACCTTCTGACATTATGGTAAGGCTGGGTACATTCTCTCCTGATGAAGTTTGAGACTTTAGTGCAAGTAGGAATTACTATTCTCAAAGAGGTGAGGTCTGAGAATTTGTAAAGTGGACCGACAGATAACCATTTTTCAAATCAGACTTACAACCATTTCCAATCTTATGATGAACTTTTGCATCAAAGCCCTAGTAGCTAAAATCTTCTTTATTGTATAAGGTTGTGTAGGTTTGATTTCAACATTCCATAAACCCCCCTCCTTAATATGATATATATAAACCCATTTGACACAAAGATTCTCCTTGTTAGAGCAAATCATCCATTGCGTTTTTGCAAGTAAAGTTTTGCTAGATGTAATAGTAAAATGGATCCATATTCCTCCTTCTAGTTTTGCAAACTAAAGGAGTTCCAATTCACTTTGGAGGCCTCGTTATTGTTAGATTCCCTGTAAATGAATTTTTTTATTATCTTTTCAATCCTCTTGAAGACTTGTTTAGGGATGGCTAAGTGGGATAGCCAGTAAGTGCTAAGGTTGTTAAGTACACTCACTGCTAACTAAATCTTCCCTTCAAAAGACAAGCAACTTTTACTGTAGGAATATATCCTCATCTCTATATTATTGATCAGGGGATTACAATCTCCTGCTACTAAGATTCTAGTAGAGATAAGGACTCTTAGATATTTAAATGGTAAGGCTTCCACCTTAATACTAAGTGAGGCAGGAATAATGCATTCTAGTGAATATGTAAAGATAGACAAGAACATAAAATTTTTGTCAGGATTAAATATAGACCAGAGATATCTTTAAAGGATTCAATTATTTTAGTAACAGGCTTTTTGAATCCTTATCAGCTCAATATAGCATCAGAAGATCATTAGCAAAGGCTAATTTTGAGATCATCAATTTCTTGCATCTATAATGTAACCTAAAGCTTGGGAAGTTGTCATGGTGAATCTCTGTAATTTTACTAAGCATCTTCAATGAAATTATAAAGAGGAAAGGGAGAAATAGGTCTCTTTTTCTCAATCAACTAGTAGTTTTGAAAGTTTTAGAGGGTTCACCATTGATTAAGAGTGTATAAAAGACAGTTGAGATATAAGCTCTAACCCAAAGCACAAATCTTGTAGGAAAACTAGGAAATGTTAAAGAGTTAAGAACAAATTGCTAGCTAAAAGAATCAAAAGCTTTTATGAAGTTAATTTTAAATACACATCTTCTAATGGCTTTATTTGAGGTATAACCCTTGAAAAGTTCCTAAGCTAAGCAAATATTGTCTCCAGTGTTCCTTTCTTTAACACAAACTCCCTTATTTGGATTAATAAAAGCTTAGGAGGGTCTTGTTAAATCTATTTGCTAGGATCTTGGAGATCACCTTGTACGTAATATCACAACATGAAATAGGTTTGTAATCTCTCAAATTCTCAGAATTAGGAACCTTAGATACCAGGAATATAAAATTTTTATTTAAGATTATTAGTATGTAACTTTCCTTAAAGAGATCAAGGATAGTATGCACAATTAAACAACCTCTGAGATCCCAATTAGCTTGAAAGGATCCAACATTAAATCCATCTAGGTTAGGTACCTTATCAGGATTAATAAAAAAGGTTGATTTAATTTCCCTGTGTGACCATTTTATTAAAAGCATCGACTTCATGTTCAAAAATGGATCCCTTTAAGGAATTGAACCCCTCTGAAGGCAATTCCTTAATTGCATTGCTTCTTCCTAACAATTGAGAGTATTAGTTACTTGCCATCTCTTTGAGTTTCTTTTGGCTTTGTTCCTTCTTCCCTGAATAACCCTATAAAAATTTAAATTCCTTTCACCCTCTCTTAGCCACATAACTCTAGCCTTTTGCCTAAATTGTGAGTAGTAAGCTTCCAGGGATCTGCAGTATTGTTTCAATTCATTAGTCTCCTTCTATTTGAGTATAGGGTCATTTGGGTGATCTCTAAAGGCTTCTTCTATAAAGTTGAGGGATATTAATGTTTCCTTCTTATCAGTATAGGATCCTTATTATTCCTCAGTAATAGCTTACATTCCTTTTTTAGGAGAGTTAAGTACTTTGCCAAACTTTGAGCATTTATTTCACCTTCAATTTAGTTTAATATTTTGTTAATGGTTAGATTCAATATAGGATACTTTAAAAAAGTTAAAGAATCAAAAGGGAGCTTTCCTATTATGAGATAAATGACCAATCCCTACCTCAATCATAGAGTGATATAATATCAGTGTGTTACCAAAATGAGCATGGCTATGTTGGAATTCATTAAGCCAGAGATCATTCATAAGGCATCTGTCTAGTTTCCCTTTTGTATATCTATCCCCAGATTGCTTGTTACACCAAGTGAAGAGAGATCCAATGAACCTAAGATTAGTTAGTCCCAGCCTTGAAGTTAGAACAACTAATTCATGGTATCAATCCATGAAGAGAGGTATGCTACTTTCTGTTTCAAAATGATGCATTGCATAGTTGTAGTCTTTTGTTAATAGCCATGGAATCTATAAGCTAGGTGCCAGTATATAGAGCTCATTCCATAATTTAACATGTTGATATTTCTAGTTCCCTACATATACCACAGTAATAGCTAGCCTCCTACCTGTTTAAGTCATCAACATCTCATAATGTATGTATTAATCAAAAAAATTGACATTAACATTAATTGTGCAAAATCAAAAGCTATAATCACACTCTCATTTAGGTGAGAGCATTGATTGCTCAAAATAGTCCAATCTTTTTGTAAAACTAAAGACCTTTTTGAATGTGTCTTCCTTTATTTTGGTCTTAATGAGACCAATAAAAATAGGCTTCTTGAAGGTTAGCACATTCTTAAGAGCCATCTATCTATTAGGGAAATTTATCCCTTTTAGATTCCATATTGGAAAATTCATAGTCATCTCTTAGTTTTGGGTTTTTTCTTTCTATTTCTAGGATTACTAGTGCTAAGATCCATATTTATAGCTTCCTTCTATCTAGAGTTAGGATTAATTCTAGAGAGAGGGTGTACAAGATTTTCCTGAGTTGCAACTGATTTTCCCTTATCCTCAGGAGTTGTATATGGTAATTCCTGCCCTCCATCATCTGGGATGTTAGATTTTGAAGGGGAGTAATGCCTTTTAGGGATGACTATTTCATTATTCGACCTATTCTCTTCCACCTAGCTCTGAGTATTTCCTTACACCTTTGTTACATCTACTTACAATGAGGCATTCATTAAGGATTGATCACTCATAACTTACTTACCCAGCTCTTTGGTTCCAACTATTGCAGTCGTTAATTTAGGCTTCCACACCTTGCTCGTTCCTTTCTTTAAGGGTCTCTATGAGTAAGTAACCTTTACTTGATACTTTATCAGCTCAAATGCATCATTTAGTTTCATTATTTGTATAACATTCGGGAGCTCTTTTTCTATCATTATCTCCATGCATATTCTTGCAAAGCCATTCCTCTTAAGGTTAGTTATATTATCATCAATGGTGATGGGCCTTCCTAGCTCATTAGCCAAGTAACTCATGCTTTCTAAGGACTAGTATTCAAAGGGAACATGATGAAATTTTACCCATATTGGAATGGTCTAAAGCTCAATTCTATTTAAAGTGAAACCCAGCTTCCATTTTCTTAATATAAGTGATTTACCATGAATATACCAATGGCTTGTCTTCAGTACTTTCATTACCTAGTCTTTAGTGGCAAACATGAATATAAAGAGGTCATCTTCAATTATCAAATAGTTCTCCACACTTAGCTTCCTCCTGTTGGAGTTTGCCTACTGGTTTACCACTAAGAAGGCTAGTCTTCTATTAAGGAAACCTCTAACTAGTACTATGCTCTATTTCTTTGCACCCTTGTTTAAGATCTTAATTAGAGGAGCCATTAGGTTATCTTTTGAAGATGGAGGAATGAAGTGTAGAGGGCTAAAGGAGTTAGGATCTCCAACAACTTTGTTCCATGCCTTTTTTTCGAAGGTAATGTTAGTAGTAGGTGATCTTTGGAGCCAGGTAGTTACCCAAGAACACGTTGGTCCCAAAATCAATTCATTAATCGAAATGTTACATACTACCAATAAATATGTGACAATGAGCTCTTGATGGTCACATATGTTAGTAGACAAGTATGAGAACTTCAAATTTTCAATTGATTAAACTCATTCATGTTTGTGTGGAAGATGATAGTCACTAAAACACCTTTGAATGAGTTTAATGTTATCTGTAAATAACTATTTAAAAAGAAGTTATATTTTCATTCCGATGTAAACTATAAACTTTGAATGGATATTTTCTCTTTTTTGTTTTCAAAAATGTTGGCATTGGAAAGAGTCTGTGATTCAAATTATATATAATGTCCAAATAAGTGATATTATCCATAATTATGCTTATCTAGTGATCTGATCCTCTAATCTATGTGATTTCCTACAGATTTTTTGGCATCCCTTAATTAGTTGACTAGTACTATGCATTCATTCTTTACTGTATCCAGCATAGAGACGGGTAAACAATTACTGTCGTTCCATGGAGATTCTATACGTATTGTGTTTTGGGGTCCCAGATGAGCGAGAATGACATTTGGAAAGCAATCTATTGCATAATCTATATATATATATAAATTATCCAAATAATTCCACCATCTTTGAATTTCTAATGCTTCTACTATTACACCAAAATTCCTTATATTATTGTTGGTTTCTTTAAAAATCTTTGGTTTGAATAATTTAAGTCCTATTCTTTTGATAAGTTATTATCATAAATCATACTTAATATATAGAAAATGACTTATTCTATTAATTTCAAATCATTGAAACTTCTAAAATTAAACACAAATTCTAAGGAAATTTTTACAAGAATTATACGAATTTTTATACGACTGGTGGCCAGGTGTTATTTTAATTAAATAAAAATTAGCTAGAATTATACAAAGCGTGATATCGACTTTACGTTTTCGTAAGTCATTTTAGACATAAATAGTTAACACTAAATACTTAATTTTATCAAACATTTTTAAATAAACAGCTCGTCAAATCAATTATATTATAAAATCAGCTAAAACAGAGTAAATTGTTTCCATTAATGGAAAAAGATTCTCCATTTCCAGAACAGGATAAGGATTCTAAAGGGATCGACTGGCCAAATACCAACGCTACAGAATTCAAAATAATGAATGAGTTTTGTGGTGATCACTGTTATCTTTCCTTGTGGGTGATAGCTTCTCACAGTCATAGGAATATTATAACGTTCCAACAACTGAGACTACTTCACTGACTTGCACCACTTGTCTCTTACCATGTGTAGGTGGAGAAAAGGAGAAGAAAAGCTTTGGTTGTTTAAGGGAAGACAGGTTGGTTAGCAGTCGGTGTATGGCTCTTCATTCCTATGAAACAATTACTTGCCGTCTCCTATATTGGAAAGTTGATGCATTTTCTGGGTATATAAGAAAGCATAGAATGCAAATGTGTTCAGCCCGCTATTAATTGCGAGGACTACTAGTGTTTTAAAACTTTGCCCTGTTCTTAGTATATTCCAAATTGCAATAAACTATAAATTATATCATGTACCTAGTCTTCTGTGTCTTTTTCCATCAAAATAGCTTTGAGAAATCGTTTGAAGCAACGATGTGAATACCATACCATACCGGTCGGTACCGTACCGGCCAGTACGTACCATACCGGCCGGAAAACGAAACTGGCACGGCTAAAAAGTTACCGGGCTTAAATTCCGATAGGTACCGGCCGTTTTCAATCGGTACCGGCCAGTACCCAGAGTTCCAAAATTTTCCGGACTATTTCGGAAATTTTCATATTTCCAGGGACCAAATTGCAAAAAACAAAAATTAAACCTAAAAAATCTACCCCCCCCCCTGACCTTCTGCTTCTGGACTCTTCTTCTCTCTTCTTCGGTTTCTCCTTCTTCTCCATGCCGCTGCTCCTCCCTGCCGTCTCCTCGTCGTCCCCTCCTCACCGTCGACGTGTTCTCCAGTCCTCCT
>JANITX010000008.1:28748044-28763091 GCA_027564395.1 Erythroxylum ulei
GATGTTGACCTAATTCCTGTAGGCATTAACTATATAAATTCATTACCTCATCATGAAAAAGGTACGACTTTCAGAACTCTAGTATTCTTTATTCCTAGCCACCAAAACCCTCACAAAAAGACTAACTTGAGCGTCGGAGGAGCCTACCGGTAATCAATCCCCGGTGTGCCTTATTGTTTTGCAGGTATTTCTGAACCAAAGTCAACCAATCTCATGAATCCAAGCGGCAGTGCCCAGCCCCACCAAAATCAGACAGAACCAGTATCCATGGTAGGCATTCCTTCTAAGGTCGAGTCGGTAAGTATGACAACAAGAGTATCCAACTCTTAAAGTAAGGAGCTACGAAGTAATAAGGCTTGCAATTTGTCATCAGTATTTATGTTGATCTTCATGTGCTAATTTGAAGATATTTAGATGTTCAATCATACTCTAGTTATCCTTATACTCCAACTTGACCAATTGTCTTATTAAGTGTGCCTTGTTATAAGGTGTCTTCTTTTTAATTATAGAGTCTAGTTTTGTCCATAATTAGTATGCATTGATGTAGACTTACACAGGTTCAAACAAGCTGCAATCAATGAACTTTCAGATCTTAAACACCACCTTTCTATTTGAGAGCTCACTTTCTTTGTCTATTTTTCCTCTGGCTTTTGACCATACATGATTAGCTCGTGCAACTCTTTGCAATACAAGTGATCCTTTATCATCGACTTCCAATAAAAATAATTCTCTAGAGTAATGTTTGATATTACCCTCCATCTTAAATCACATAAGAAGGATGATGGCCTAAAAAACTTGGCTCCAATATCGTTGTTGGGAAAAGACGAGTTAATAATAAGCAAGCTCTTCTCTCTCTTTGTGTTTTAAAATGTGCAAAATAAAATGTGAAAATTAGATAGAAAGAATACCTAAATTTTTAGGTGAAAAACTCTCCGATGCAAAGAAAAAACTTTAAGACCATGGGTCTTATAAACACTTCTACTACAATATAGTAAGATTACAAGAAGTCTTTTCTAGTTAGATTAGAGGATAACATACACTTCTCAGCAAAGGCGGATCTACAAAGGGGGCAGTGCAGGCAACAAATTTTCTATAAAAAATTATTATTTTAAATTTTGCCGTCATAAAAAAATAAAATTTTATTCTCATTAAAATTTTGTCTTTATTAAAAATAAAATTTTATCTCTATTAAAATTTTGTCCTATTCAAAAATTTTATGAATCCCTGAGAAATTGAGAATTATTTCAAGCTCTTTTATTTTAAGACGATACCCTCTCTCTCTCTCTTATATTAAAAAAATGTGGTACTTATTAAAATTGTATCCAACCAATTGCGAAGGACCCAACAAAACCGAGAGAAAATCTTCTGTCTAATTTTATGGTGTCTTATTATGTCCCATGAATCTCAACTATTCATTTATGCGGGTCTCGTGTGGGTCCCGCATAAATAAACGTGGGACTCGCACAAATGAATGACTAAGATTCATGGAACAGAATAAGACACCATAAAATTGGACAGAAGATCTTAACTCAACAAAAACACTAGTACTCAGTACATCGTTGAAAAAAAAAGCAATCATCAGTTCCCGTCTTCACTGTCGCTGTGCGTCATCTTTAGTAAAATGTGATGTACATTGGTGCATACAATTAGAACTAAAAGAACTAAGGAAACTAGGATGGACAACTGCAAAGTAAGAGAGCCTATATGATAATACACAAAAGTTAGTAATAATACATTTTTGTTTGTCATAATCTCTGTGCATCCTAACAAACTCAAAGTTAATACATGTACAATCATGCTGCTCTCGAGTGGGTATAAACCAGGAGATGACATGAATAAAAAGACCCCAAACATGAGACAGAGGGTTTCCCAAAAAATTAAAAAATCGAAGTAAGAAAGAAAAGGAATATTACGATGCCGCTATACTAGCCTTTAGTTGTCTTCATCTTCTTTAAGGCTTGTTGAGATTCCTTGCAAGTTGAAATCCTTGAACGTTTTGTCCCTTGATTATGAGAGGGAACGTTGTTTTCCTAATCCAAAACCAGACAAAGACAATGAGTCAATACAATAGTTCAATGAAATATGGATTAACTACTGTGATAAAAAAACTATTGTGGAATATCAGATAAACCTTAAGAGCGGGAGTTGTCGCAATTGGTCGATCACCCGCTTGCTTCCCAAGCTCAATTTGCACTGAGATGCTAGCTTGTGACAAATCTACTCCAGAACCCTGTAGTGCTTGTGTCAAAGTATTTAGCAACCTGTTCCAAAACCTCATCAGCTATGTTTTTTATTCATTATAATGTGCAATATGAAACAAACCAAATTCAGTTTCTTTTTCCGCAACCAAAGTTATCCAGTCAGATCATCAAAGCACAAGAAGATGTTAGCAGTGCAAAGCTGAAGCTCCTTAAAATGACAACAAAGAGTTTAAAGTTCGTTCTTCACAGACATGGTTACAAGTTTATAAAATTTGCAGAAGAAAACTCCAAGAAGGAACCTAGTCCAAATATAATTCCTGATACTTATATCTCATGGCAAGTTAGTATAGGATACCATTGAGACAGAGTATAGTAGCCTAAAACAAATGAATAATAAGCCAGTTGAAGGAAGAATACAGCATCTTCCATCTTAGAAAATATGAGGATAATAGGGAATATATAAGTTATATAGAAATCAGAGTAATCTGTGTTGTCTGCAAAAAAAAAATAAAGAACCAATTCACTAATAAAAAAGGGAATGGAAAGAAAAGCAATCAAAATGAACAAAAAGAAATAAAGTTGCTGGCTTTTGGAAGGGTCATAATAGTAAAATATACAACTCACCCCCTGGAGTAAACACTTGATACACTAATAGTACCACCTTCGATGGTTAGATCCTCTTGTTTCAGCTTATCAGCCACAATTGTTCTTGTATGACACAATTGAGCTTGATGCTGATTTTCCAGGATCTCAAACTCAGATCCCAGCCTAGGTGGAAATTGTGTAATAGAACTTCTTGTAGGGCACAAGTTTTGAGGAAGTGACACTGGAAAAGGCACTGGTCTGTTTGTTATTCCTGGATGATGATCTAGTGGTTTAAAGTTCACGTCAGCTTCTGCCTGATTGCTTACATCTCCAGGAATACAACCAGACACAGCCATGCTTTTCTCATTCAATTTTGTAGCAACCACGGATCCAGTACCAGATCCACTAACTATTCGTTGAGATTGATCAACGTAACTCTCTGCATGCCTATCGTTGTTTTCCTGTTTCAAACGAAAGAGAGATCAACTGCTTGGTAGAAACATCAACAAGTATGACAAGAGATTCAATTACATTTTTTCCCATACCACAAAAACTATATAAATACAAGTCGAGGGATTACCCAAGGCACCAACTTTGCTTGTTCATGGTTCCATAATGCATATGACCCTTCATATTTTTGCACTTTCTCCTGTAAAAACTGGACGTACTCAATAACCTGCAGAAGATTCAAACATTCTATCATCCTACAATAATAACACCATATAACAAGGTAAAGAACACGAAATTAAAAATTTTATGTACCTCCAATAGGAAAGATGCCTTATCTCTCTTCTGATCACTGCGAGGAATAAGTTCTCTCAACATCTGAAACCTGCAAAATAGGTTTCAAGTTCTAGTAAACCTTGAAGTTGGACATGAATTTGTACCTATTAATCAAATAGTTTACATTCAGCAAAAGGATGGGCAACGAAAATTTGACCAACGAATGTAAACCCGCCGATAACTTTTATGCAATTAAAAAAGGGTATCCCGTTAGATGGTTTACGCATTAGTAACAAAGAAAACATTGCGTTCTTGACAAAAAAGGAGTATCATTGAGAAGAAATCAAGAAAAGGTGGTGGGAAAAGCATGCCTGTCGTTGATTTTGCTCCTTCTACGTTGTTCGGTGGCGGAATGTTTAGAGCGTGGCGTGTTAGCTTTCTCATCACTGCTCTTCCTCTCCACTTTTACTCTCAATTTTCCTGCAATCTCCAAGATGTAAATGGAAAAGAAATATAATACAAACCCCAAGTTGAAATTCTTTTCAAGAAAAAGTCTTTTACAGAAAAAATAAAGAAAAGAGGCAATAGTTTAGTATAGGAGCAGAGTAGAGTAGAGTACCTTTATGCACAGGGGAAGGGCTTTCTTTCTTGATGACGATCTCTTCGTCGTCGTCTAGATCGTCATCCTGTGTGCTTGATTTTATCATTTCAATAAAGCTCTGGTTCTTCTGTCCCGATGGCCTGTTTAAAAGATTGGATACTTAGTTATGCAATGAGAGAGAGAGAAAAAAAAGTAAAGAAATTTAAAATAGGAAGAGAAGAGAAAGGAACAGACTGAGAAGAAGATAGGGAGCTAAAACTGTTGCGATGATTGTCGGACAACGACTGTGACGGCCCAGGAGCCTTGGACGCCGTTTCTGTTACCCGCAAAAACAGACCCCAACAATTCACTAGATAGTTATATACTGAAAACATGGACTATACATCAAATGAATGTTATCAAAATAATATAATCATCATCCAGTTTCCTTTTCTTTTTCAGGTTTTACTCTTTCAGATCACATATTGTTACCTTCTTTTATTACTTAGTTGTTTTCGCATGCCCGTTGCCCTTTTGTTGTCTATAGTATCCTAAAAATTCTATACAAATAAAAAAAGTAGGCAAACCATTGACTCCGTGAATCTACAGTATCCTAAATATTAGCAGTTAATGGGTTCTACATTCCCATGCAAATAATGAAGCGAAGATAAACACTTTAAGAACAAGGAGCAATTCAAGAAGCTTACCTCTTATAGTACTGGTGTTGGACTTCTCCCCAACATTCTCCTTCCCTGTCTTTCCCTTCTTTGATGCAGATTCTTCCCACAGTGTAAACCCACTTCCAGTGTAAGAACTGCAATTGGAATTGTCGCCGTTTCTTTCTGTGCTACTTGCTTCTGCTACCGTGAACACCATGCACTCCGGCTTTGGAGGTCTTTGATTAAAATAGGAGACGTGGCTGATACTGTAAGTTCCAATGCCTCCCGGGAGGATATGCTCCGCGGAGGTTGGCGGCAGAGGTTTTTCCAGGGTTGGAATCTTGTTGGATTTTTCTTTGACTGCAGATGCCCTCCCCGCCCGTTCCAACGGTCGAAGAAAATCGTGAGTTTTGAGGTACCCACCTGTCCATTCATCACAAAGTCAAACAAGATATATTTGTAATTAGTATTTGAATTGTATGAATATGATGTACTTTAGCATTTTCCCTTAATACTTTGAATGAATTCATTGTGTAGTAGGATGAAATCGGTGTGCAAAATAATTTTTCTACTAAAAGAATCATTAATCATAAGAAACTGGCCATTATGGTATTACTAACGAAACCAAAAGCAAGTGGCACGTTACGTAATGTCTAATTGGAATACCTCCCCCTTATGATTAAATTACCTGTTTCATTTTTAACTTATTTCACCCAATTAAATATATTGGGTGAAATAAGTTGCAACAGCATAAACTGACGTGGAAGCATACACCTCCCCCAGCAGTTGAGCATAGAAAATTGTTTTGTCACTTTTACTAATTAATTGCCTAGGTTTTTGTTTATGTAAATTCGTATATAATTTTTTTTTTTTTGGAATTTTCTTGAGCGAGGTCCAAATAGCATGTCATGTCCAATTCCCTCAGTGGGACCCATTCCCACACATACGACGATACTCCCAAAATCTGATGGTGCTCGTTTCTGTGTCTAAGTCACTCTTTTCAGATTTTGGGAAACCCTGCTTGCAGGACCCACCCAGTAATTCATGATTCAATAGCTCTCACGTGCACGTCCAGAATTTTTATCTCATCAAAATACAAATACTAATACCATTTTTTCTTATAAATCAATTTTAAACAGAAAAAGAGAGAGAGCATACCTTGGGATTGGGAAGCCGGTTTTGGATCATGTTGGACAGCTGAATGAGTGTACAGGGAAAGAAAGTCATGCGTTGGTTTCCTTTCTCCTGTAAAACAATAACATTTTCCATTTGCATGCTTTTCGTATCACAAAAAATTAAGACGGAAACATAAACTTTCTGATACCTTCTGTTCCAAAAGAACGTTGTTGAGGAGGCTCCATCATCCACAGAATTTATAGGCTTCACTGAATTTTGGTTTGGTGAGATTTGGAGCAGAGAACTTAAAATTCTTTTCTAGCAATTGATTCTGCTCAGATCCGTTTCGGAAAGAAAAATCGAGTTTGGTGAGAGTTATCACGGCTCCGCCGGAGATCGGCGGCGCATTCACTTCGCCTCGGCGAAGTTGACAGTTAATTCCGAGTCTGGAGTTTGATGTATCGTAGCCGCGGTCTTGAATGCTCTCTGACAAAATCTTCTTCTCTCCCAAGATTAACAACTAGAATTTCAAATGACTGGTTTCGACGAACCACCTGAAACCAAAATCCATCAGAATTGGACGTACCAAAGGCTGCTATAATCAAAATTACGTACAATTCTAAGCTTCGCAAAAAAGGCTGCTTACCTTTGATCTGAATTATAAAAATCAAGCGCGGTTCGAGCTTGGGAATTTTCCAAGAAATTCAACTGGCAAAACTTGAAACACCGAAATGTAGAGAGAAGAAAGTAATCGAACCCCACAATTTAAAAGAACTGACAATGAAAAATGCAGAGAAGGATCTTCTTGTATTGGGACCAAAAACGTCTCTTTCTTTTCTCTCCTCTTTTACTCTTCAAAGAATTTTCCTTCCCACCAAACAGCACTGCGAAATAAACTCTCTCTCTCTCTCTCTCTCAGTGTGCGCTTTTGCTTTAAGGCCTTTTTACACAGTTTACCATTTGCTTGTTCCGTTAAGTCGAAACGGTGTTTCCTTAACGTCGTTGCGGCGGGGCCAACGGCGTTAGTGTCACGGATTCTTGGGTGGGTTGGTTTCAGTTAGTCATTAAAAAATATATTTTTTAAATATTGTATAATACATTCCGTTCAACCTGGCTGGGTGTGACGTTCTCATTGTGGTTCACGGACACAATAATTTTTCACTTTTTAATATTTCATATCTCGACAACCCCAATACAGTACATACAAAATGTTTTTTTTTGTGAATATAAAATAGTTAACATCATAAAAAGGTAAAACCAGGAGCACTGTTGGACTGGAGTTGGGAATAGAAAGAGAGAGAGAGCTGGCAGATTGTACTGTTAAAAATGAAACAGTAGATGGAAGAAAGGTACTGGAAGCATACGCAGAGTCAGACACAGACCAGGCTTTGAGAGGTCGTGTAAGATCTGGTGCCAAGCATGTGCACCCAGGACGTGCAGTGACCCCACCTTTGGTCTCATCGGGCCAATTCTCTTTTAGCCTCTTGCTTCCAAAGCTCACGTGATGATAGGTTAAACTTAAAACTCATCACAAGAGAGCGTTGACTCCCCGGATTAACAAAGTGGGAGAGATAATAATAGCGTAGTTTACAACTCATGATTAGTGCACAGATCCCAATTATGGATTAGTTAAAATTGGGAGGATGTTGGTGGCAAAGGTCACGTGCCCTGCACCTCTCTCTTTAAGTGTGGTGCCCTCACTGTCGTTTTGCTGTGCTTATGGCCCCCATGTGGCTCTCTATTCAGCCTTTACTCCCACTCTCTCCACTACCGCAACATATGTAATACGAAGTCCCTCCCTAACCATTGGTTTTGCTTTCCCCTTCTTTTTTATAACCTTCCCTGTTTTATATACATTGCGTTCTTAATACCATTAATCCATAAGCTCAACAATCATGGCAACCATTCACGTTGGCACTTTGGTGCATTGCAACAGCTAACTAGCCGGCAAGATAATATGCTCCTTTCTTTTTTCATCTTCTTTCCACATTTTTATGTAACAGCAATAAAATTAAAGATAGCAAGAACATGGCTCTCCCATTCGGAATATTCTACTTTAAACTCTTCTTAGTGCTATGATTAAGTACCCTTTTGTCGAAATGGAACGTATTAAAGAAATAACGTTCCTGCTTTTGGTGATCCCTATGCAGATATGCTGTCTAGGTAGTCGACTAGATCTATATTATGTCCATATTTTCATGGCTTTATATTATAATAACATTTAGGTACTATATTAACAGTGTGGAATTATTGATTTTTATATTATGACAATAAAGAGTTTGTATAGTAGTAAAAAAGCATTGAACTGCCGAAAAGCACGTGACGAGTGAGTGGAAATGCTGCCTCCACGAGAGAGAGAGAGAGAGAGAGAGAGAGGCTGAACATGAAATTAGCAAAGGCCCGATCACAGTGGGTAGGGTGGCTGATGCAACAACACGAAAAAGTGATGTGTAGTCATTTTCATGCTTTGTCGTCACTGATGCATATGGTGGGCCGCCTGAGTTGACCCCTCAACTCACGTGCAAAATTTATGTAAGATGATAATGTACGAACAACACTACTTGTAATCTCCCAACCAACCCACACCAAGCGTCCCAATCACTTTCAATTTTAGCAAAAAAAAAAAAAAAAAGTCAGGGTGTGCTTGTACAAAAAATAAAAATAATACATATAACGAAGAATGAAAATAAATAAGTTTTTTATTTATACAAAAATAAATAATAATAATAATAATAACAAAAATGGAAATAAACATGTTTTTTATTTTTTACTATATTGGGTATATGCATTATTGCTATAAAAGGAATATTAAAATACTATTCATCCAATCATAATATATTATCAACCAATTTTTTTATTTATTACTCATTCCTTAAAATAAATATTATAATTATTGAAAAAATTCGTACCCAATTATTCAAAGACTTTGAAAGAACAGAAAAAGTTAAAAATTTTAATAAAAGAATCTATAATTAATATTTTTAATATGTATGGGATAAAGTTTTAAATATAATATATTTGACGTAATCTAAATTAAGTATTTCATATATCAATAAAATTTAAACTAAATAAAAGTTTTTATAATTTTCAAAAAATTATATAAAGTAATTTATCATTTAAATTTTTTTAAAATGACATAATATTGTAGAATTAGAAAAAGGAATCCACAAAACAATTAAGTCATCATCTAAAAAGGTTACAATATAAAAGTACAATCAACTTGGCCCGTGATCTTTTCATCGGGACACGGAGTTTAATTAGTATTTAGTGCAAGAATCATAGCTGGGTAAATTTATAACGAATCTACTTTTTATTTATTTAATGAAAAAACAAAAAAGTAGTATGTTGCTGCCGTGTATGAAATTTGATTAGACTTAATTTAAGCGAACAGGGGATGGGGCATTAGGCCATTCCTTATACTCGTTTATTATTATATATTATGAGTCTAATCCCAATCCTTTGCTCTGTAACAGTGAAGCAGTTGAAAATCTCTGGTCACTTATTCTAGCCTTAATCTATTTTTTTATCCAAATCATTTATTTATGTAAATTCTCACATAAATTGATAGCTTGAATCAAAAAAAGATAGATTAAGATCAGAATAAGAGAGACAGAGTATCTGATCCCACAAAGACGGGACTTTCTTTCAATACCTTAATTGGATAACCGAAACATCTGACGTTGTGGGCTCGAGGGACAAGTCCAGATGTAAGCGCGGAATACAAAGCAAATACTTTGCATTAAATGCATGAAAAAATGGAGAGGTGTAATTTTTTTCTCCTTTTGCCGCTCAATTTATCTTATCCATAAAACACATCAAGAGACCAATTAGATAACAACGTGTGAGTAAGATGATTTGGAATAGAGATGAAATAGCAAAAATAAAATAAGTGATCTGATCTATGAAAAACAACAATATCATTCTCCAAACTCAAGTACTTTAAGTCTTCAACAGTCTTAAATAAATAATCAAAAATATGAATTCAAATATAATTTCTCCTTAAACCGTAAACAACTTTGTATAGGTCGCCTAAATTGGCATGCCTAGCACAAATTTGCATCCTATACAAATAACATTTCAAAGCATGCAAATATATTTGTTATGACCCAATTGAAAAAGGAAAGGAGATATAAGACAATTTAAAATATATAAAAATGGTTCCAAGAGATCTGGTTACAGTAATGTCATAAATGTTTACCTTATTTTAGGTCCTGTAATATCAATTTTGGACATTCCTTTGGCTAAGGAATCGGTTTAGGGATCAGTTAAGTACGGGTATATTTGGTGATGACTCCTCTTTCTCTTGTGCACTTCCTAATCCTAACAAAAACCCTTGCTCTCTGTTTTGGTTTTCAAGGCGTTTGCGTAAGACAGGTGTCATTCAAACCGCAATATCCGGGGCACATCGCGTGATTAAAATGTCGTTCGCCTTTCATCACGTGGCCAACTCACGGTTGTGTTTCGTGCTGGGCCCCACATTTCATTACTCACTCCCGTTTTTCAACATTAATTTATGTGCATCATTCTCACTGTTTCTTATTATTTTTAATTTTAATTTTATTATAGTAATCTCATCCATTGATGAACTTATCATCACATGCAGGAAGTACAACACACGCTCTCTGTCTCTGATGTGCGTAACAAAATAAAAATAAATTAGTCAAACCGTAAAAAGAAATTGCGATTTTTTGAAAATTTTCTGTAAATATGTTTTTAAATCTCATATTTAATATATAAAAAGGTATCATTATAATTAAAATAAGATAAATCAAATTAATAATTTATCTTTAATTTTTAATTATAGATTAAAATTATGTTCTTTTAACATATCATGATTACCGATTGACTCAAATAATATCAATATATAAATTTACTGCAACTGTACGACATAGCTGTAACTAATATAGACAAGTACGAGTTGATTCCACAAAGATATTAAGTACTAATAATTACCCATTTTTTATCATCTAACCTATGAATCATATTTTTGATTTAATTAAAAATTAAACTAAATAAACAAAATTAAAATAAAAATAATTCTGAACGCAAGACAAAGGAAAGTGCTTAGAAATTTTAATATTAAATAATTGTGTATAAGTAATGAATCCCCCTAAGAGTTATTAAATATTAACCCTTTATCATGCAATTATATTATTGATTATTATACCGTGAAAATTCCTATCTTATGTTAATATCTTTTTCAAGACTATTAACAACTAATTTATCAGTTGATTAACATAATTCTTTCTAGTTAAAACCGATAAGATTGCATTATCAATTTATGAATTCCACTATTAAGTTTGACCTAATTCAGAGAATCTTTAGATTTGTATGCATCTTTTTCTAAGTATGGTAGATCTATTTATACAAGAGGATTTTACAATATCAATCATATAAAACCAAATTGTGCACTAATATTTCAGATATATTAGAACAATAATAAAACGTATAATTGAATCACAATAAATCAATGAATATAATTGTATTAAATAAAGAGATCAAAAACATATTGTTATCCTGAATTAAGGTTCATCACACCCATATAATAAGCATGTTTAGTTACTCGTAGAAAATGAAATCAATAACAAAAATGCAAAAAACCTAATAAAAAAAAGAAATCGTAATTCTAAATCTCCCTTTTTTTTTCTATTAGATCTTCTTGCAAGTTTGGATTTGACGTTGTTATCTAATAGGTCTCTTAATGTGTTTTTATCTTCCCTTGATCAGAACTATCACTTTTGAATATGTCTCATGAATTAAAATCTCTTCAAAACTCGACTCTCTCTTATTTGTCTCTGTTCATGCCCTTTTATAGTATAAATTAAGATTTCTGGGATATATACAGTCACTTCTACATAGGTATATAGGAGACCGCGTATATTAAAAAATACATGAATTCGTGATTTCACATGAGCACAGAGACTTACACGAGCACACATACATGGCCCTGTATATCAATATACAATGGAGTGCAACTCCACACGATCAGAACTAAAATTCTTCAATCTTCACAAATTTATTGAGACTTACATAGTCACTTTACACAGTCGTGTAGGGGTGTAGGTCCTTAGTTGCTTCAAATCTTTGTTTCATGTAATGATTTAATCCAAATTCTTCTCCTTTTGGTCCATGAAGACAATTATTACCTATAAATGCACATGAAGAGAATTAAGTGCCAAGTATAGAACAAAAGTATAAAATATCAAGCAAAACATGTTAAATATATGTCTGTAATTATAGTCAAATACATAACTATCAACCACCAAATATTAAAAATGTCAAAATGATTCAACTTATACTTTAATTCTTTCATCATACGATATTTTAATTAGACATATAGTATGTAATTAATTTCTACGATATTTAGAATAAATCATATTCTTTCTTACTAATTAGCAATTAATTTATAACTGATATTTGAAAATATTCTTTTCAAATCTCAACTCACTTGAACAAGATAATTCTTTAAACCATTACTAATAAAGGATAGGGAGACATTTTTCCTGATTAATTTAAAGTAATGAATCCTTAATTGATATACTCAATTATTTCTATATAGTTCGTAATATATCCAAATACTACTGACTGAGCTACTATGATTAAAATAAGTTATAAGTAATCTCAAAACATAATAATTTATATATAAAACACTTTGGTAATCTTAAATGTAAGGATCGATTACACAATTATCATTATGAAAAAATTACCAACACATAAGTAATGTTATGTTCATAATCATTGTAATTATATTAATTTAATGAACTAACTTTTTAGGGTAAAAGGCACAAACCTTCTATATGTTTTAAGAAACTTTTGAAAAATCTCTTGATCTTAAAATTTCTTGAAAATACCCTTTCTAGTTTTCAATTTTTTAGAAAAAACTCATTTTCTTATATTTCAGTTAAAAAATAATGATGAAATATACGAGACATAAACATCATACTTGTGCCAATTAAATGATGCCTTATATAACGATTCAACTTAATTCTTAAACTCAAACCGAACTAACTAAATCTTAACTAAACTAATAATTTAATATAATTTTCTTAAATTATTAATTTAAATCAAGTTTAAGAACTAAATTGAATTACCATATTAGTGACATTTAATTACTCTATGTTTGATATTCATATCACATGCATTTCATCATTATTTTTAATTGAAGTATAAGAAAAAGAATTTTAAAAAAAATATTTTTTTCAAGAATTTTAAAGATTTGAGTGTTTTTTCTAAGGCTTCTTAAACTACAGGAGATGTTTATTAATTTATTCTATTTTTTAATAAACACTCATACATTTGTTTATGCATCTTTATATTTTAATTTATGATATCAATTACTTTCTTCGTAAGAAAGAAGCACAATTTCTGCTAGTTTTATTATTATTACGTCACATATTGTCTTTTAAAACTACAACTAAGAACTATTTAAAAAATACATAAATACAAATTGAATATCATAATTGTAATCTTATCAAAAATTTAGTTGAACACTAATTATTTTAGGATTTTTATTTTTAGAATTAAATATTAAATATAATTAATAAAAGCACATAAATATAAAGAGTGCCTTTATTGATTAAAATAATAATATGGTACACTAAATTATAACCAAGCAATTAATTGCATAGACATTAACAAATAAAAGTTGATGTCAACGAAACAAAAGATGAAGATTATAAAAATGCGAAGAGGGTGAAAGTAAAGATTACAAGAAATAAGGCGGACGTGATAGCACGTGGTATGAGATTAGGCGGTGCGTCGTTCTCTTTCTCTTTGCTTTGGCTTTTACTTCCTCTAACTCGTGACGGTGTCACGTGGGGCTGAGAAGTGGGACCCTTGAATTACCCCTAAAGGCTAAAGCAAATAAACGGGCCAGTGGGGTGCATGTGCGCTCGACCTGTCGTTTATGGGTCTCTTTTTTGGGATATTTTCATTTTTTATTTAAACTAAAGTTCCCCTCTTGACGAGAATCGACCACATCCTCTGTCACGTGGCCTCTTCGATCTTTTCGGCCGGTGTTAACTGGTGAGACGTGGCCCACTCCTTGAGGATCAGTTTCACGCTCTGCTCTACTGTACGTATAACAAGCCCCTAGTATTATAAATTCTTATTTGTAAAGTTGATGATATGAATTTGATTCCATTTTCTATTATAAATTTTGAGAAAATTTTGAAATTTAAAATCTGTTCTTATCGCATTGAATTTAAATCATTATTGATTCGAAAAATTCTTGGCCAAAGAGAAAGAAGTCTTGTAAATAGTTTATAAATATTATTAATTGAATTAACTAATGAAGGATAATTAATATGATTGAACTTAAAATATAGTAGACATTAATTTTGTACTCTATATCTAATTATAACATTGTATGAAGAAATAATTAAATTATATAAAAAATTATGTGCAAAAATGTTATTTAAAACCGCTTTGATATTTTTAAATATTTGGGTGATTACGATATTTTGCTAGACGCCAATCTTAATATATGATTATAATTATTTAATTGAAGAATTAAAGATAAATTAAAAAGTTTTAATTTATTTAACTCTAATTCTAATTATAAATGATAATTATAATTTATATTCATTGTCAACATATTTAAAAACCTAATAGATATCACATAAAGAACGAGCTGTTGAAGAGAGCAAAGATATTTTAATTAAGTTAGACTTGATTATAAAGTTTGAGAAACTTTATAACAAACTTTATGAGTAAACATGAAATATTTAATAAATATGGATGAATATAAGATGTTGGATCTTATTTGGGTATAATTAGTATTTAACTAAAATTATTTGTAATTCTAATAAAAGTTTAATTTAAATTAAAATTTAATTTCAATTAAAATACTAAAATATCCAAAAGTTATTATAAATAGGTTTATGCTCTAATGGAACTAGTATTTCTTACTTAACCTTCTGTGTAAAAGTTAGAGAGTTTGCTCAACCTGTTTTCTGGATACCGTTAAAAGTCAGACATTTGTGTGATTACGATGGTTGAGAAGGATCAATTTCAAAAATGATTAGAAAAATAAGACAAGAATATGATCAAGTTTTAGAATAAGACACGAATTAAGATTCATGTTTTATTATGATTTAATTGTTAATCATTTTATAGAATTAAAGTGATCTTAATTTTTAAGAAATCGAAAAGTTAAAAATGTTTTGTAATTGTTTCACTGTG
>JANITX010000008.1:29013826-29029582 GCA_027564395.1 Erythroxylum ulei
TTTTGCCAATGAATGTTCTAAAAGTCTCTTTACATTGTTTTTGTAAGTGTTCATAGAGTAGGTTTGTGTATACTGTGTTTTGAGGCAAATTTTGGACTGATGTGGATTGAATAGGATCAAGTAGCCTTCTTGAGAGTTATATGGGAGTTTCATAGCTTTCCAATGATGTATAATGTGCAATTTTTGATGTAGTAGTTGGAAGATATGAGTTATGGAAGTTGAGTGCAGGTGTTGTCAAAATAGGAAATTTCGGGACAGAAGTTTTCTTGGGTTTTTGACCCTCATGAAGGTAGAATTTGTTCTTAGGATCTTAATAAAAGTTGTAGGTTATGTTTTTATCTTTCTATTGATATAAAGTATGAAATTTTGGGACAATGGAGTAGAGAATTATGACTTTTAGAAGTTCTGTTATTTTTGGGATGATGTTTATCTGATAGATACTTTGAGGTGGTTTTTGAGTTCTTCATGGAGGTTGTAGAGCTTTCTTTTATCTTTCCATTGATACAAAATTTGCAAAATTTGGAGTTTGGGAACAGAAGTTATGAATTGTGGAAGTTAAGCTGTCGGAAGAAAAAGAACAAAGTTTTCCAGGTCACACACTGTAGTCGACTTAGTCGACTAATAGCCTTCGACTAGTCGACTAATGCATGTAATTTTTACATCCTGTTTTTTTGGCCCGACCTCTCTCCACTCTTTTGCTTATAACTTTTCCGTACAACCTCCGATTGACCTGATTTTTAAAGCGTTAGATTTCTAAGACATTCCTCTATCTCTCCATGAAAATTTATAATTTTTGAGATTAATTTGAGAAAGATTGGTTGAATCAAAGTGAAAGGATGGGTTAAAGGAGCATGAGTTGAATATTTTTTTGAACATGCTTCAGTATATTGGCGATATCTTGAGCTATAGAGCTACAATTGAGTTAATTCTTTTTGTTAAATAAACTAGAGACCTAGAGCTACAACTTATCTGAAGGAATCAAATTTCAATTTAGGCCCTAAGTCTTTCAATTTCTAGAGCAAATTCAAGTGTAGTGTTCAGTCTTGGTTTAATTTTAGCCCGAAAGTATTTTGGTCAATACTTCCTTAGTTCTGACCCAAATTGACTGTTTTTAGAGTTGTTAGAAACGTAAGGCAATGAGGAACAAGTGTTGTGAAGAAGTCTTATTAAAATTCCTTTATGAGCTATCCCAAAATCTGTTCGGAAGTAAGTGAGATGAGTTTGTTTTTTAGGTCTGACTTGGTGTGGGCACACCAACCTTGTGAGATGCGCGCCTAGATGTCACATAGGACGTCAACACGTGACTCACAAGGGCGGGGTCCCAACAATTCATGTAATGAGAGGTTTAGGCTTTAAATTGCATTAACCACTTTTTTTGCATTATTGCCTTATAAGTACATTTATTAAAACAAGACTTATTATTTATGCATAAATTTTGTATTTATCATTTTTAGTCATAAAAGTGGCCAAACTATGATGGTGACGTGCATAAATAAATGAAAGGTCTATTATTCTTATTATTTAACAAAATGCTTATGAGTAAAGTGAGTTATAGATTGTTATTTACTATTTTGGTATTTTAATTCATCCAAAGGTGAGTTAAATTATTGTATGAGATAGTAAACATAATGAGAGTAAATTAATATTTTTTCAAATATATATGTACATCCAAAGATGATATTTTCATTTTACTGAGAATATCTGTTTACTTATAATTAATTTTAATTGAAATTTAAATTATGATAATGTATTGAAGTATTTACCCAAAGATTGGAACTACAATATACTTTTGATTAATTATTCTGAATCCATAAATGATATTGTACATAATATAAGCATTTATGTATAATTTTTATAGTAGTTTCTCTTTATTTATAAGCTTCATCTATTGTTGTTTCTAATGGTTTGAATTTCTCTAAATGGATTAAACAAGTTAATTATTACTTAAGTGTTTTAGAACTTAAATTAGAACTATTAGAGAATCAATTTCCTACTCATACGAATGCAAATGAGGGAGAGAAGTGATTCCATAAGGCAAAAGATTGTTCTAATAAATTAAGTCTAATATGTATGTAGATGACTATTGCTAACAATATAAGACAACTATTCCAAAAACTGAAGGTGCAAGAGAATTCTTGAATTTTATGGAAGAATGTTTTCATTTTACAGATAACTCATTTATTAGGACTCTTATAATAGATCTCATAATTATAAAGCATATTGGGTTGCAGAGGATATACGACCATATTATTGAGATGATTAACGTTGCAATGAGGCTAAAGATATTGGGAATGACAGTGGATGACTTTTTTTATTACAATCCATTTTGAACTCACTACCTCCTAAGTATGGACTTTTTCAAATTAACTACAATGTTATGAAGGAAAAGTGGAATATTAATGAATTATCTAGTAAGCATACCTAAAAGGAGCAACAAAAGCAAAGGAGTAATTTTGTCAACCTAGTGCATCAAGAAGCTAATAAAGGACTGAATGTAAAATATAAAAAAATTTAAGAAGAAGAAGTTGTCTTTTATGATATACAAGTGAATTGAAAAAAACAAAGGGTAGAGAAATGTAAGTTCTGTAAGAAAGTTGTACATTAGCAGAAAGATCGCTTAAAATGTAAACATTATGTTTTTGTATGTCTTAAATCAAACTTATATCAAGTTCCTCTTAGTTCATAGGGGCTTGATAATTGTGATACTACTTATGTTTCTACTAAGATGTAGGAATTTCTTACTATCTAAATTATAAATCCAAATGAGAATTTTCTCTTTGTTGAGAATCGTATGAAGGCTCCAAATGAAGGAATATTGACTTATCATTTAATCTTGAATTATAGTCATCAACTAGACCTTGTAGAAACTCTTTATGTACCTCTAATTTCTAAGAACCTAGTTTCATTTCAAAACTTGTTGTTATTACGTTTGAAAGAGATTCTGGACATGAATGTTTCAATTTATTTAAGAATACTTTATTTATTGGTTATGTTGTTCTTGCTAATGGTTTATATAATTATAAGTTGAAGGTAGGTAATGAATTTGCTGAACATCTACTTTTTGTTCATGGAATGTTGGAGTTAAACATAATTAGACAAAAAAACTGCTTACTAGTGGTATAAATGCTTGAGCCATGTTTCTAAATAAAGGTTAAAAAGAATAGCAAAGAATGAGATTCTTTCAAATCTATATTTAACTAATTTAAGTATATGTGTAGATTGCATTAAGGGAAAATAAATCAAATATAATAAGAAAGGAGTCATAAAAATCACTTAGGTTATTGAAATTATACATAACAATATTTGGAGAAATTTTGATGTTCCATCTTCTGATGGAGAAAAATATTTCATTATCTTTATTAGTAATTTCTCATAATATGAAACATCAAAATTTCTCAAGTAGCATATGCCTTTGAACTTTACATTATTGAGATTGAAAGGCAATTAGACAAAAAGGTGAAAGATTTAATAGAAGGGGTGTTATGAAAAATATAACGAGTCAAAACAATGTCTATGTCTACTTGCAAAGTTCTTTGAAAGACATAACATAGTGAACAGTATATTACCCTTAACAAAATAGTATGTCAAAAAGGCATAATAGAACATTGATGGATATACTTAGGAGCATAATAAGTAACTCCTCGCAACCTAAATCTTTGTAGTCGTATGCCTTAAAAATTGCCATGTATTCATTAAACAGGGTCTTTAGTAAGGTTGTTCCAAAAATTCCTTTTAAACTATGAACTAAAAGGAGACCTAGTTTGAGACATTTACGTGTTTGGGTTTACCTAGCAATACATAAAAGGAAATTAGATTCTTAAGGGGTTAGTGGTTACTTTATAGGTAGCCTAAAGAAATATAAAGGATTTAGGTGTTATTTTCTAAATCATCGTCTTATAATTATGGAAACTGGAAATGATAGATTGATTGAGAATAGTGAATTTAGTAGGAGTAATGAATCATAAAATATGCATATCAAAGAAGTAAGGGTAATTGTTTTTATACAGTAAAGGCTCATTTATCCGTAGTCATTCCAAATATTGTTCCAGTAATTAATAAAAATTTAGACAATATTGAATTATATTTGAATAAAGGAAGACACTTGTAAGAAACTAACTCTGAACCACCTATTGTATATGAACCACAAGAAATAATAAGTTTGAGTAGATCTTAAAGAGAAAGAAAGTCAACTATTTTAAGAAATCAATAAAAACCTAACTTCATTTTCACAAGCCATAGAATATTCAACATTTTAAAAATGGATCAATTTCATGAAAGATTAATTAAAATCCATAAAAGACAACAAAATTTAGGATCTGGTTGAATTGTCAGAGGGTTCTAGTTAATAAGGTGTAAATGGGTATCTAAAAGGAACTGCAACTCAAATGGCAATATTGATCAATATAAGAGCAAACTTGTTGCTAAGGGTTATATTTAGAAAGCTAGTAACAAATATAAAGAGGCATTTTCACCTATCTCAAAGAAAGACTCATTAAGGATTATAATGGCATCGATTGCTCAATATGATTTAGAGTTACTCCAAATGTATATGAAGTCAGTCTTTCTTAAAGGGGATATTAGAGAGGATGTCTTTATGTACTAACCTGAACGTTTCTCAACAAAAGGTCAAATGATGTGTAAACTTAAGCAACCAAAATATGGACTTAAACAAGTTTCTCGACAATGATATCCTAAGTTTAATGATAAACTTTGTTAATCGATGCATGTATTGAATGTTCAAAGGTAGTAAGTTTATTTGCTTAGTTTTATACATTGATAATATCTTACTTGCTACTAATATTTGGTCATATTACAGGAGAGAAAATATTTTTTCTCTAAAAATTTTAAGATGAAAGATATGAGAGAGACATACTATATAATAGGAATTTAAATTTTATGTCATAGATCACAAGGATTATTGGGACTATCTCAAAAAGCTTATATCGAATGAATTCTAGAAAAATTTAACATAGACAAATAATCAATAAGTCTTGGACAAATTTAGTCTCTTGCAATATTTTAAGAATAATACAAAATGAAAAGAGATATAATAATCTCTTATGCTTAATTTGTGGATAGTTTAATGCATCTGCAAACTTGTACAAGACTGAATATTAGTTTCACAATTGGAATATCGGGCAGATATTAAAATAATCCTGAAATTGTTTATTGGAAAGCTGCAACGAAAGTATTAAAGTACCTATAAGGAACAAAGAATTACATGCTCATATATTCAAGGTCTAATCATCTCGAATTAATTAAATACTCAAATTCATATGATGTCTGGATGGTACAAAATTTACATTTAGTTACCTATTTCTTTTAGTGAATTGAGCAATATCATAAAAGAGTACTAAATAATCTATTATCACATCATCCATTGTGGAATGACAGTTTGCGGGATGTTTTAAAGCCACAATTCATGCAATATGGTTGCCAAAACTTATTTTAGGATTAGGTATTGTCAACACTATTACCAAGCTCCTGAAAATTTATTTTGATTCCATAGCATTGTTCTCCAAGAGTGAAAAAATCAAAAGGTGTTAAATATATGGAATTGAAGTATTTTTACCGTTATGTTGATCATCATGAATTTTTGTTACTAATAATTATAAATATTTTTTTCAGAAGTTATGATATGTAAGAAAAAGTTTGAAATATATTTATTACATTGTTTAAATTTATGGATATTCGATGTAATCTACCTTTTAACTTAATAATTATGTTCTTATACACCTTATTAATTTTATGAGTTTGACTTGATAAAACACTAAGATAAGGATGATTATATTTCACAGCCAATATAATCAAATCTTTTAATTTTGATTTTGGTTGATTAAAAATAATATAATCATACTTTGATCAAGTATGTAGAATAACTTAATATAAAATTCAATTTTCTTTTGAAAAAGTCAATCTTGCCTAAATAAAAAAATATATTTATTGAAAATGACAACCTTAACCAAATCAGCTTTAGTTTAAGTTGACCAAGTTACGGGCAAAAACTCCTCGACCTAGCCGGGTCAGGCCTGGCACGGCCTGGGCTGCCATTCATAAAATCCTCGAGCAAAGCATACTTTCCCTTCCCGCCAAAACCAGGAGCCAGACGATCTTCCCGCCACAAAGCCCTCCGAGTCCCACCCTAGTTAGATTACATGAACAAACTCACCACATTCAACTAATCGAAATCAAATCTCTCGCCATGAAAATCCGTACACTGAAGCTCCGAGAAGCCCACGGGTCAACCGCCAATGGAAGCTACTGTTCCGTACTGTGGGATCAGCAGGCTCACCACCTGGTGACAGCCTCATCCTCCGACCCAACCATCGCCATACACGACCCTCTCCTCCCCTCAAATCCACCCAGGATGCTCCGCCACCATCGTGACGGCGTAACGGCGCTTTCCATTAGCCCCAACTCCACTTGCCTTGCTTCTGGTTCTATAGATCACTCTGTCAAGCTGTACAAATTCCCTGGTAACCTTGATATTCACTCCTTTCATTTGTGTTATTCGCTATAGGGTCTTTTGCGAAAATAGTATTTGATTCATTTAAATTGGAACTTTATTGTAGTCCATCACATTGAATTGTTATGTTTAATTGTCTAATTTTTGCGAATATGCTAATGGTAATCAGTATCCTGTAATTCTTCCGACAGGTGGCGAATTTGAGACTAACATTACCAGATTCACTCTACCAATTCGCGTGCTTTCATTCAATAAATCAGGAAGTATTTTGGCGGCTGCTGGTGACGATGAAGGCATTAAACTTATTAATACTGTTGATGGTTCGATTGCGAGGGTTCTGAAAGGACATAAAGGACCGGTTACCGGCTTAGATTTTGACCCAAAAAGTGAGTACTTAGCATCTGTTGATTCAATTGGAAATGTCATATTCTGGGAACTGCAGTCCGGGAGAATATTACATGACCTGAAAGCTGTTGCACCTAATACTATATCTGACACTTCTGTTATGAATGTTCTTTGCTGGAGTCCTGATGGGGAAACCTTGGCTGTCCCTGGTCTAAGAAATGATGTAGTGATGTATGACAGAGACACAGCTGAAAAGCTCTTTTCATTGAGGGGTGATCATGTGCAGCCTATATGCTTTTTGTCTTGGTCACCTAATGGCAAATACATGGCTACATCTGGTATGGATAGGCAGGTTTTGATATGGGATATCGATAAGAAACAGGATATTGACAGGCAGAAATTTGAAGATAGAATCTGTTGTATGGCATGGAAACCAGTTGGCAACGCGTTGGCTGTTATTGATGTCATGGGAAAGTATGGTTTGTGGGAATCGGTTATTCCAACCTCAATGAGATCTCCTACTGAAGGGATTCCGAGCTTGCAATCACGGAACAGTAATGGACTTCTTTTGTTTGAGGAAGAGGATGAGGAGCCTAATACATCTGGTAGTTTGAGTGATCTTGGTGAAGATGCACTGGATGAATCAGACCTAGCCGGCAGGAAGAGGTTGCGTAGACAGTTTAAATACAATGATGATCAAGATGAGGACATGGACGATGACTGGAACTTGCTTCCAAAAAGTCAAATGCAGAAAAAAGGACACCGAACTCGCAAGGAAAATTTTGATGGTGGAAACAATAACCAAACAGGCACAGTTGTATCAGTTAGATCAAAAATGCAAGAGGCTTTTCAACCAGGTGCAACGCCTTTGCAGCTTGGGAAGAGACGCTTTTTGTGCTATAACATGCTTGGAACAATCACATCAATTGAACATGATGGTTATTCCCATATAGAGGTGACGTGCATACTTGCATAACTTGCTTTCCTATCTTTCCCTCTCTATATGTTTACAGATATGATTAGTTTTGATAAGATTATTGTGATTGGATCCAGCGCGGTTTCTGACTTTGCAGGTCCTTAATGAGCCTATTTCTTTAACTCTAGCTAACTTCTCCTTTTCCTATTTTTCCTCCTATATCACCTGGTAAACCAAAAGGGACCAGACCCTGGCAAGCGGACCGATTGAAGCATCTCAGATGCTTATTCAAAGACTTCTTGAATAGAAGTTCCTTAAGCGGATGGCACATGAAAGCTTTGCATTTGAAATAGAGCTTCTTTTATTGTTTATAAACTCTTATTATCCATCATGTGATTGGTTAAGCTATGGACAGCTTTCTTAACTTAGAAAAAGTTTAGTATCTTGGAATGATGGTCCTCAGCATGAAAAAACAATACAGAGTTCTCCCCTGTTTCTTGATGGTTACTTGTGCTTGGTGTGCATGCAGATTGACTTTCATGACACTGGCAAAGGTCCACGTGTACCCTCAATGACTGATTATTTTGGTTTTACAATGGCTTCGCTGAACGAAAATGGGAGTGTTTTTGCAAATCCTTGCAAGGGTGAGAAGAACATGAGTACTCTCATGTATCGTCCATTCAGTAGCTGGGCCAACAACAGTGAGGTCAGAATGGTTCTTTGATGAATCTTTCATGCTTTTATTTGAAGTCCTATCTCTGCAAGTTCTTCGTTTCCCTTTTTACATAAGTGGATTTTTGTTTGTTATTACACTTTGATGCATATGCAAGTTCAGTGGTCTATGCGGCTTGAAGGGGAAGAAGTTAAGGTTGTGGCACTTGGTACTGCTTGGGTTGCTGCAATTACTAACCTTAATTTTCTGCGCATCTATACAGAAGGTGGATTGCAGGTTTGTCTTATGGCCAGTAGTGGATGCAAAATATAAAAGCCATTTACATTTACTTATAACCCGATCTCTATAACCTATAAATGCAATACTTTGAATTTTTGTTACTTGCATCTTATTGTGTCTCATTTAACTGTATTTGCTTTTAGATTATTAACCTGAAGTTCAACAGTTAATGACAAATCTTAGGGACATGTGAAATTCTCTCTATTAGTGAAATCTAAAGATATTTGAAATGAAGAAAAAATAGGAAAGGAATAAGACTATGTGCATTTTTCTATACTGATATTATTTAAAAAAGAGTTTGAGTTTTTCCTTCCGTTTGATGTTGCATATGAATAAGCAAGCAGAAAGGACTGATTTGTCAATTGGACATTTTGCGATTCTTGTCTAAACGTGTTGGCATATGCATAAAGATTTTAGTTTTGCACATTCTTGATGATTACATATCATGTGCTTATTCGCTGTGACACATGTATTTCATTGCAGAGACATATTATCTCGCTTGACGGGCCCGTGGTGACTGCATCAGGGTTTAAAAATCAACTTGCTGTTGTAACCCATGCTTCTGATTGTCTTCCATCAAGTGATCAGGTCTGAAGTTTAATGAAATCCTAGTAATTTAAGATTCTGCAAACTGTCCTTAGCTAGTCCCAGTCTTGACTTTACATAATTTAAGGACTGACAGCAATTTGATAAGATTGCTTGCAATCTGGAATCGCTTTCCTATTGCTAAACAAGTAGCTTAAATAGTTGCAGTTTTGGTTGAGGTCACTTAACCTTGAAGGCAAACTTCAATGGCTTATAGCTTGATCTTTCTTCATAATTTCTTTTCATCTTCTTTGCTGAAAAAGGCTTTCTGATATCATCTCTTGCCAAGTCATGCAGATGCTGGAGTTCAGGGTGTTTGACATATCTGATGGCACCCAGCCACTTAGAGGACGTCTTCCATTATCTCCAGGGTCACTTCTGACATGGCTTGGGTTTACTGAAGATGGTCAATTAAGCTCATACGACTCTAAGGTATGCAATTTATACTCCCTCCTCACTAAAGTTATGTCTTTTTAGCATTAGTCCTGTTGTGTCTGAGTTTGCAAAGAAATTTTGTAGGGTGTCTTGAGGGTGTTCACAAGCCATTATGGTGGCAGTTGGTTTCCACTCTTCAGGTTTGAAAATACTGGTCTTCAGAAAGTAGATATTTTTTCGGTTGCTTGTTGACATTCCCTGTTATTGCTTCATAGCCAGAACTTATTAAAAATGTACTCAATTGTATAGTGCTTGTAAAGAAAAGAAATCTGATGAAAACTATTGGGTGGTTGGACTCAATGCTACCAAGTTATTCTGTGTTGTTTGCAACACTCCTGATCGGTTCCCACTGGTAAGATACCTTGCTAACATCAACTTATTCTGATAGAGATCTTTGTGTGTGTTTGGATTAACTTCTTATCTGTTCAGGTGATGCCCAAACCAGTTCTCACTCTACTAGATCTTTCATTCCCTCTTGCATCATCTGACTTGGGAGCAGATGCCCTAGAGAATGAGTTTATCCTGAACAGTATGCATCTCTCACAGGTTTGTTCGTCTTCCTTTCCCCAAAACATAACTTTTTCCTCCTCGCTTTAGTATATCAGACATAAGTTTTGAAATCTTGCTCTCTCATTCTGGTTCATAAGGCTATTTTTGGAGAAATGAGAGCATTTTCATTGCCAGTAAACAGGATTTGCTTCTGGTTTCTTTCCTTTCAACATTTTGTATTGGTATTTTTCAGTAATCCAGTAGTGGCTAATCTTGTTGCATTTTCTTGCAGATCCATAGAAAAATAGAAGAAGTGGCAAGTGCTGGT
Source organism: Erythroxylum ulei (assembly GCA_027564395.1). Classification (NCBI taxonomy): domain Eukaryota; kingdom Viridiplantae; phylum Streptophyta; class Magnoliopsida; order Malpighiales; family Erythroxylaceae; genus Erythroxylum; species Erythroxylum ulei. Next base: position 29,024,343 of record JANITX010000008.1, read on the forward strand.
AGGGATACTTCTACACTGGATGATGAGGCTTTTAATATAGAGGCAGCTCAAGATAGATGTATTCTAAGGCTGATTGCATCTTGTTGCAACGGTTAGTTTTCTTTTTCTCAATAAACTGCCATTTAATCTTTAATTTGGTCATTCTTTCTAGAATAAAAACATATTTTGAGCTCTATGTTTGCTTTGGTGAATGTTCCAGGTGATAAGCTGGTGAGGGCTACGGAACTTGTGAAGCTTTTATCATTAGAGAAATCACTCAAAGGGGCAATAAAGCTTGTGACTGCACTGAAGCTGCCCAACTTAGCTGAGCGATTTAACAATATATTGGAGGTGAACTTTCTATTCTGAATGCAGTTTTCAATGTCAGTCTTACATGAATTTTGAAATATTAATCTTGCACCTTGCTGCACATCAGGAAAGACTTCTCACTGAGTCCAAGGGGATTCCATGTACCAGTCTTTTGAACTCAGATGCTGGCAATTCCCTCATAGCTGATGGAGTCAACAAGAGTTTGACTGATTCTAGAAGTGAAACATTAGAACTTGGTATTCAATTGAAGCCATTGCCTTTGACTGGAAGTAGTGGAATGTCTGAACCTGGGATTACATTGTCATTACCAAAACAGTGTGCCCCCTCGTTCACCAAAAAAATAAAAACCAATGAAAAGGAAAAAGCTGACCCAGACCGAATAGCGAAACTTGAGAGTGGTACCAAGCTGGTGCATTCAGAGAAGGTTGATAATGGTGGAAATGTGAACAATACAGAAGGGAAGATTGTAGGCCAAGTGCAGAAGTTGCATTCTCAGCATCCCCTGAATCCATTTTCTAAGACATCAAACAATGAAGAAATTATGAATAAAGAAGATATGAATCAACAAAACTTCCAGCGAGCCTCTAATCCATTTAAGAAGTCGTCAAGGTGAGCCTGATACAATCAGTTGCTATCGAAAGTCACCAAATTGGAATTCTCAAACATGATCTAGTGCAGGTTGAAGTTGGAGGGGTTCATGCTAGATGACTAAGGATGGCCCAGGCTACGCTGTACTCAGTACCTGCAGAAAACTTCTGCTACTAATTATTCAGGTGTTACGTTCGGGACAATTGTATGGAATAGGAGTAGGTTTTTATTACCCTAACCATCCTGGTGGAGGAATTATGTCATTGATCTGTAAAGGAATGCATTGCTGGCTTGAAGCAAGAATCGTAGTGTTAACACTTGGATATATTTATGTGAGCTCACATAAATGTGAATAAAATTTAATGAAACAAAGTAAGAATTGGTTTACGGAATCTGGGTATTTAAGTGGGAGTTGTCTACTTATCTCATCTTTTTGGTAGGTAATAAAATTTTTAATGTGGTCTTAACTTATTAATGTAGTGTTTGATGAACTTTTTATTGTAGTGATGTTTTGCCTAATGCTTTTGGTCTCAAATGATGCCCCAACTTATCCTGCACCGTAAGAGACAAAAAGAAACTTGTATTACAGTAGATAACAACAAAACATAATTCTTCATTGTTGCTTTATTTGTCGGCTTTGCTTTATAAACACTTGTATTTTATGTAGATAACATTATTGATTTTTAACCCTTATTTTATAATTTATATGTTTATTTGCTTCTCATGCGGTAGTAAGTAATTCCATTAATTATCAACAACATATTTACCTGCAACCTATAAAATTGTACATATTTCATCAATAAGAACGTATATGTGAAATGAATACTATAGTTCTCCCTTTTCTTGGTTGGTTAAGTACTCACTCTTGGTGAATCCAAAATGAGATGCAAATTGTTCTCTACGAACTCCATGGCATGTATCCTCATAAATAAATAGGAGTAGTTACAAGAAATCGAAGTTACATTATCATGAAAATCAAATGTAACAAAGTAATTAAAGATACCCTTTAAAGAGAAGTAAATTTTTTTTTATCATCTTTTTTCTAAAAGCTTTTGCTACTTCCTGGAATATGGATATCACCTCCCATGAATCTCTAGGCGCAAAAAGCCATAGCTAAGAAGGAAGTGATAAAGATGTTTATCGTCAATATGAATTTCTTGAATTTTCTGACTTAAAAACAAGAATTAGTCTTACCTTTCTCATTGGGTTCTGATATATAAAGTGTGCTTCTATTTCTGAAAACGTGATCACTGAAGGAAGCTTGCTTTCTGATATGAATTCAGATATTGTTAATTCATTATACTGAATCTATACAAAAATCAAGAAGATTAGAGTTATTAAAGCTAGAAATGAAGTGTCAATGGTGAATCCTTTAAAGCTTGAAATTACTATAGAAGAAACTAACCAAAGACAAAATGAGTACGATTTACACCTTTTTGTTAAGCATGATCAATATAGGACGCTTGGTTTATGGATCAATATTGAAAAACTTTGCAACATTTGTATCAATAGTTTGATAGAAATCAACATCAAAGTGCAACTTAGAGGCCATAATTAGCTACTCACTCCCTAAATCTTGTAAATGTGGAAGCAATTATAATGATCACTAGACAATTAAGTTGTATAATGAGAAACTAAAACTTAAGCAAGTTCTTTAATCACCATGTACAGTTAGCCTCCTCTACTCCTGTTATGTTTTGAACTATTGGGTGGATTCTCTGTTTCACCCAAATTGTAACAGATAAGAAAACAATTTTTTTTGGAGTTTTCATGTCCTTTGTCATACAAATAACCAACATATGCTTCTAGTGCACAACACACGTAAAATGTCATATATCATAATAAAAAAGAGTATAAAAAAGATACCATCAAGTCTTAAACACTAGAAACTAAAATGGACAAATAGGTTATGAAATATGAGTTTAGAGAACGAAAGTGAAACATTTCTATCAGTTTATTCATCTCGTGTTCAAGGTTAATGATTTTTTCTGATGCTGTGTAAATGCATTTAATTTGATTCTTCATATTAGATAGTGTAATTACTTATTTGAACATCATAGAACTCTAGCTTCATAAATTGATCTAAAAAAGGTCAAAATTATCAAACAAGATGTATGTTTCATGCCATTTCCTCTAATGTATGATTGCTTGTTAGTTCACTCTAGTCATCTGTGTTCCATTCACATGCACACTATTCATTCTTAACCTTTTGCTTATTTACTTAATATTTCTAGGGATCTAATGACTCAATATGGAAGCTTCAAATTATATTATGGTGGCCACTTCAAGTCAGCTCCTGAGTTGACTTATAAGGAAGGCTCATCATATTATTATGACAAAATTGACCTTGATTTTTTCAATCATAGACAAATTTGTGATTGAGAAACAAACTTGTTTATCAACAAATTGACAAAACTTATTTTAGAGAACCATTTTTTAGATTTAATGAGCCGTTAAAACTTATTAGATCTAATGATACTTTCAATAGGTTAATAAACTTTTTGAAATTACCCACAATAATCAAGTTATATATTACATATAAGCTTGACATAACAAATTTGACTCCAAAAGTTTTAGCTATAATGGAACTTGCAGGATGTTCAACCTGATGTCACTGTAGGGCCTCATAGGGATGTTAAGCTTGATGAAGATGTTGTACCAAATGAAGAGATTCGGTGTTATAGGATCGTTTAGCTTAATGAGAATATTGAGCGCGATGTCAATATGGGGGATGTTTAGCCCAATGTTGATGTAGGGTTGATAAGGATTTTTAACTTGACGAAGATGTTATGCCTAATGAGAATATTTAACGTTATGGGAATGTTCAACCTGATGAGGATATTGAGCTTGATATTGATGTGTGGCTTAGCATAACACAGATGCTGATAATTTAGTTGGCGGAGTTTCTTCATTTAATGGGTTAATTCTAGATGGCTACCAGCCAACGAAGATTAACTACATTGACTATGGGAGTTTCCTTGATAGTGATGAATATCCTAGTAGAGAGGAGCTTGGGGTCCTAATTAGAACACTTATTAGAAGTGTTAAGCATTAATCAAGTAACTAAACATTAGAATGAACACTAGGTACAAAATTTGGCAATGTAAAACAATTCAAAGATGTTATTATTAATTATTTAGTAGCTATAGGATTTAATATCAAACAAAAGAAACGAGTTTAAGTAGATTATAATTGGAGACATTATTCAAATGGGAGTTGCGTGCAGCATGTGATAGTAGTGATAAATGTTTTTAAATCAAGATATTCAAATCCAACTATATATGTTTCATGATAAACAAGCGTAAGATGGTATCCACCAAGCTTTTGAATAGACACTTCAAAGACATAATTTTAGAGAAGCCTAGTATAACCACAACTAAGATGATAGAAGAATGTAGGGAGAAGTTGAATATATTTGTGAATTCAGTTATGTGTAGGGCTACCAATAGGTAGGGATGACAATCTTGGCCAAACCCAGCCCAGCCTGATTAATAAGGTGTTGTTAGGCCTTACAAATTAACCCTAAAAGCTAGCACAAGTTGTATGGGCAAGTAGGGATCGTTCCCACAGAGAACTTTAAAGTATGAATCCTAACTCAATTCAAACAAATCAATATGTTTAATAATCAAGCATAATGGACAGAATTAAAGCAAGAGAATAATCTAACTAAATGCAATCTATACAAGTTATTTAAACTATATGAATGATAAACTAATGTCCTATATGTAAAGCCAACGAAATCTAACAAGAATAGACCTATGTATGTCACGGCAAAGCAATTTAAAAGTAAGATCAAATTGAAATCAACTCTATTTTAACAAGTTTGATTGCGGAAAATCATGGGAGAACAAGATTAGAATTTTAACTTGGTTATTAGAGCTAATTTACGTGACCAAATTACTCCTAAAAGCTATGTGGATGCTTGTGCTATTGTGTAACCAACTAATCTAAAGGATGCAACTAAGGTCATATTCGAAAACAAAGGGAAATCTTAAAGATAATGTGATTTAATCTACTCTAATATGCAAATTACGTGACCTATTAATACTACTACTTTAGTTATTCAAACAATTAAATTGAAAGCAAAATTAACCTCATATTTAAGACTAATAAATAAATTAAAGAACAAATAGACCCAAAGCTACGAAAAAACAAAGAACACACACACACGAGGTGGGGGGAGGGGGTTTGGATCGAAAATTCAAGGAAAATTAACTAAGAAAACAACTAAATTTTAAAGTAAATTAATGCTAAAGAATTCGACAGAATTCAAAATTTTAAAGATAAAAGAAGTCAACTTTAACAAGTTTCCAATTGCAAGAGAGTTCACCAATAAACACCTA
>JANITX010000008.1:29031436-29041628 GCA_027564395.1 Erythroxylum ulei
TTTTTTAAAGTTGTGTGATTGGTTAGGAGGAGATTTACAGGACAGTAACTTTGATTGAGATTTTGACTCCTTTAGAGGTGGAATTGATTTTTGAGTCCTTCATGGAAATCGTAGAGAAGTCATAGCTCATAGGTCGGTCAGCTGGGACTTTTGGGATGACCTAGATAGATCTAATGTTTTTCCTCTTTCATGTAGCATTTTGTACTAGGTTTTTGGACTGATGTATAGAGATAGTAAAGGATGACAAGTGTATAAACCTCTGATTTTGATGAAATGAAACTATAATAGAAGGGTCGACATTCGGAAAACAGATTAGCAAGACCAACATTAATAAAGACATATGTACAAGCAAACTTGCATTGAAAACAACATGTCAATTAATAAAAAATGTATGTCTACTCAACAAAGCATAAATGCAAGTTTAATAAGTAATTAATTACTTATATTTGTTATCATTATTAAAAGGGTCAACATATGAATAATCAACATGACATCCATAGGTTGTTTCACAGGTTGCTAATTCGACAACAATGACTAAATAAAAATTTGGACATAAAGATCTAATATCTTTCAAGCTGTCTTTTGAACGAAGAGGCCTTAAGTTCAAAGGTAAATCTAGCATCACTTGAAGACAATTACAAGCTATAATAAGTAAGAGGAGCAAAAATTGATAGTAGTAAAACTTGACCTCTAAACAATGTTTATTTTATACTTTATGTTTCATTTGTTTTGGCAATCGATGCTCACATTGAATTCATGCAATTTCCATGTATTATGAAAATTTAATCTCTTTTCTGGTGATTTTAGTGATGAAAATGAATTCATTTGTGTGGTTATAAATATGTCTAAACTGTCCTACTCTATTTTAAATGATTTATGACATTAGAAGTGATTGAAATCTTTAAAGCTTGGTACTTATTGACTATTATTTTTTATGTTTTGAAATATAAAATATAATTAACTTAATGGCGATTGGACATAATTGTGCCTAGGATGTTAATAGGAATAATTGTTGCATAATGTCAATTTACAAAGTGCTATATTGTGAATGATGTATTTTCCTAAAACATCCTCATCAATTGCCGTTAACTCCTATTAAAGGATATTCCAATTACAAACTTTAAGGATAAGATATTAAAACTCGTAAATAAATTAGAGCAATGAAATGGCAACTTCTTGATATTGGATACTAGAACTTATAAATAAATATGTTAAGAAGTTAAATAACTTCAACCTTTAGTTCAATTGTTTTAGTCTCGTATGTCTATTCTTTCTTTTTCCAAGAAAATTAAAAATTAAAATTTTCTCTACAAATATTTAAATATATGAGGATTGAACTAAATCTATTTTCCAACCAAATAAAATGTAAATAATGAAATCAAAATTTAAATAAATCTACACTTACTTTTACTTTAATTAAGTTCATCTTAATGAATGAATAATTTCACACAATTACATCTATAATAGTCAACTTGATAATAATACACGAATATATGGAGATCGAACTAAATTTGTTTTTCAACCATATAAAAGAAGAACAATTAAACTATAGTTGAAATAAAGCTTACAATTACATTGAATAACATCAAAATCAACCTCAACCGATTATACGTGATGAAAATGCAATACAGGAAACACAATCAAAATCTATACGCCGACACCTGAAGTTAAACATGTATAAACATCTTTGATATAGAAATTAAACCTTCCCAATTGAAAAGAAGAGGAAGCCATACTAAAGGAGTAGAGGGGTGGTGATGTTTATTGGGACTTAAGCTTGTAACTTACTTATAGAAGGTCTAAAATTTCACAAATTTGCTCAATTTAAGACCTTTTTAGACGAAAATTAATGCATGTTTTACACAAACCGTTACATGCAAGTCAGTTAGTCTTTAGCTACGGGTCAATTAGTCTTTAGCCATGGGTTTGCTGTTCGTATTATCTTGTTATCGACTTCCTGCAATTTTGTTCAAGTCGTAGTGTCAATATTTTATATAGCTAAAATTCATTTCTTCTTTCATAACCTGACACATCTTGTTGAAGGGTGGGGGAGGGGTTGTTAACTATAATTGGATGAAACATTTGTATCGGTGTTCTATAATGTGTGATAATTGAGGTTTTAGTGGTTTGAGTCCACAGTTGGTTGCCAATTTTTGTGTGGCTCTTTGTATGCTGCAGACAGTAGTTTATGGATATAGATTTTGGGTCTGAAAATTTCCCCTTGTAATGATGTCTCAAATTGTCAAAAGAAGTGTTTCTCTGTTCAGCTAAAAGGAAGCAAATTTCGATACATTATTACAATACATTAATTAGGTTTCTTTGTCACCTCTCACCTAGCGCTATTTGATGTTTCTCATTTTTTTTTAATTTTCTCTTTGTGATGCAGCATCTAGAGCTTGTTATTAATGGCAGACCTCAAAAAATGTCTACTGCCTCCAAAACTTGCTTTAGCAATGAACCTTAGAGAAGCATCTTATCAGTCATCTGCCTCTAGACGCCAACCTTTTCAAGGTGTGGATGTTTTGGGTTTGAAAAAGCATGGTCGTGGATTCGTGTTGATGCATGTGGAAACTCCCAGATTATTGAGGTTGACAAGTTCACTATGATGTGTCGTTGTGATCTACTTGCTCGTGATCTACGCTTGCTTGTTTCTTTGTTTGTTTACCCCTCAACAATTCTTGGTAGAGAGAAAGCTATTGTAGCAAACTTAGAGCAGATTAGGTGTATAATAACAGCTGATGAGGTTCTGCTACTCAATTTCTTTGATAGCTATATGTTGCAATATATTGTAGAGCTACAAAGAAGACTAACAGGCTTTTAGAAAAAAATGGTTGATTTAGAGTTGAAGAGTATAAATTTAAATGAATTTAAATTTTTTTCTTAAATTCCACTAGCCTGTACAATAACTTATATGTTATTAACTTCCCATGGTTAAAAATTAACTGACCTGCATGTAAAAGTGTGTAAAATATGTCCTAAGTTTTGTCCTAAAAAATCTTAAATTGAATAGAGTCGTAAAATTTTAAACTTTTTATAAGTAAGTTACAAGTTTAATACGAGCAAGTTACAATTTTAAGTCTCGAATTTATTAAACTCAAAAAGGTTAAACCTCACTTGTTTATTTACGTAGAATAAACATATATACAAGAGAGATGCAATTTTATAATAGGGGCAATTACGTAAATTTTTTAATGTTTCCTTACCTGAAATATCCACGCTTTTCACTGCAAATTGCAAGGTATTATCGCATTTGGGGGAAAAAAAGGAAAAAAGAATATAATTAGGCTTTTCACACCTCCTGTTGACAATGGCGAATGTCTCTTACCTTCGCCGTCACCTTAGCCAACGCGACATCGTCGTCGAATCAGATCACCGCGGCCACCGCCACCTAGAGCCTGACTTTCCTAAAATATCTGCTTCTTCGTCCTCCTCCGCGATCACCGCTCGCTCACCGACGGCCTCTCTCTCCTGTTATCGACAATCCCGACCCTCGAATTTCAACTTTGGGCCAATCGACGACGACGAAGACCCTGTTTCGGATCCAGACTCCGTGGTTCTTAATGAACCGGATCTTCTAGAACGCGAGAACCAGGTCAGTTTCGTGATGGATCTGTTTCAACAGCGTGTTGAGCAATCTCACGTGGCTGGCTCCGATTCGATGCACGAATTTGGTTCTCATTTTGGCTCCGATTCGACTAATGAATTGGGTTTTGGTGTGATTGAGGATAGTTGTGAACCGGGAATGGATGATTTGGAGCTCGACATGGAGTTAGGGTTTGGTTTAGATTGTCAGGAGAATTGTGGGTTCCAAAGTATAGAGCATGAAATTAACGATGATGATTACGGTGATGATGATTTTTTTGTTGAGAGAAGGGTTACTGCTTTTGAATCTTGTGAGGCCGAGTCTAGTGTTAGCGTTCGTGCGAGTGGGGTTGGGGTTGTTGGATTTGAGTCCAATTCTGATTCGGAGCAGAATGAAAATTCTTTGAGTATGGACTTTCATTCAGGGGATGAGTATGGGTCGGATCATTTCAATGTCGCAGATGGCAATTATCATAATGATGAAGATGATGACGATGTGAGTGTTACTGTTCCTTTGCATTGGGATTCACTTCAATTGGATGACCGACGGGAAAACAATGAGGATTTTGAGTGGGAGGAAGTTGATGGTCGTGTTGATGAGAGAGAGGTGCTAAGCGTGTTTGTTGATGATGAGGAAGCATCAGTATCATTCTCCATTTCACCTATTATTTCTCCTGAGGATTTGGTGAGTGTAGAGAGGAGTGGAGGATTGGGCAACTTGGAGTGGCAGGTTTTGTTGAACACAAACAATCTGGAATCGAATGCAGATGAGGAGCTGGACCGAAATGTTGAGCCTTATTTTGGTGATCATGATGACTATATTTACACTGCAGAATACGAGATGCTGTTTGGACAGTTTGCAGAGAATGAAATCGCATTGATGGGTAGACCTCCGGCTGCAAAATCTGTTGTTGAAACACTTCTGTCGGTAGTTATGACAAAAGAGGATGTAGAAAGTAATAATGCTCTTTGTGCTGTTTGTAAGGATGATATTAACGTTGGAGAAAGTGCGAAGCAGTTGCCATGCTCACATCGGTATCATGGGGAGTGCATTGTGCCATGGCTGGGAATCAGGAATACTTGCCCTGTTTGTCGCTATGAGTTGCCCACAGATGATGCCGATTATGAAAGGAAAAAAGCAGCACAAAGACGTGTAACTAGTGGTGGTTGACTTGACAGTAGCTCTTTTGTTAAGGTTGATTTTTGAAGTTTGTCCAAGCTTTAGGTTCTTAAAAATGTTGATATTGTTGTTGGATGAGTTGGTTGTTTGTGTCAAGATAATAGGGTGCTTATTAATTTTCCCTCCTTAAATGACATTCTGCCACTGCATTGTATGCTTGAGAATGATTTTTTTCCCGAATAATATTTGATGATTTGCATTGTTTTCTATATAGTTTCTGCTGTAATCTTAACTGTCATAATGTTTGTAGTATTAGTCCCTGTTGTTGTTGTTGGCGGGCATGTTGTTGCAGGACCAGAGAAGATATGATATTTGAATGACTTTATTTGCTCTAATATCTGAAATTACATTCAAGGCTGCCATTTGAGTTTGCCTTGCAATTATTGAAGCTGTCTCATAGTCTAATATGTAATGTGCCAAAACAATATAGGGACAAAGTCAAGTAGTTCGGACGACTTGACCATTTTTTCTTATGATATAATACTGAAATCCAGCTGAGCTACAACTTAAAGTCAGTTGTATGAACTTAGATTTTTCATTATAGTTACTAACATTCGGGACACAAGTAACTAGGTTTATAGAGATGGGGTTGGGTGTGGACCGTGTGGTGGCTGTTGAAGTTTCACATCTGAATCCTTGTGACATTTACACCTAGTAGGAAGGAAGAATGCATAATTTCGGCCTCTTACTTTTCTCTCATTCAGATAATTTCTCTGCGATAATTCCTGGCTGTGGGACACCATGGTTTACAGGCTCTTTGGGTTGCTTTCTCAATTGTGTGCATATAGACGGGGCTTTCAAAATCAAGCTTTTAGTCTTACGAGGGAGGGCATACTCGACATAATGTGAATAGCCTCTCAAGTAATGATCTCTTCTTATTTTTTTATAATAAAGGCATTTTTGTCATGTGCTTGTCAAAAGGAAAGATATGAGATACAACTGCTGCAGGTCGGAATCCAACCGGAACCTATGTTGTATATATGCGGTGTTGTGGATGAAATAAGGTTGAGTGTTAGTTTTCAGTTTTAGAGGTGAAAAAGAATTCAGTACAACTTTGTGTGTCACCAAACACTCACCAAAGGAGGGAGTTACTAGAGAAAGAAAATGATGTCACCCAATAGAGGTTTAAGAATATTGATTGAATCACGAAGAAATGTGAGAGAGTTAACTGATTAAGATTAAGAAAGTAGGTTAAAATGGAGAAATTGAGAGACAATGGAAAAACAGATGTAATGGATCTTAGTGGTTTCAAAGAAAATGAAAGAAGGTTTTAAGGGTAGAAAGGAAAAAGATGAGAGGGGGAACAGGTCTATTCAAAAAATAATTATATTGGTAGATTACTGCATATACCAATAGAAGCATAATGATCATACGTTTAGAATGCGTTGTATCTCCCGTAATAGGTCTCATTCTTTTCCCATTTCTTAGGAATGGATGACCATTTATAGTTATTATCTTGACACCAAAGAAGAGTTTGACCTAATGATTTATTTCTAGCTTAGTTTATCCTTCCCTAATAACCAAATAATTTTATTTGTAAATACTACATAATTGTTTCTATCACCTATTTTCTTCCCTATGAGTTATAGTTTTAATAAGAATGCTAGTTCTTATTGTTCATATGATATGATATGAACATACCACACCAATTTGTTATATATGGATGATGAGATTATGTTGAAGCAAAGCCAATTCAAATAGACTTATTGGAAGGTTCCATTGGCATGCAGCTAGTAAGAATTGAACCTAACAATTCGTCAATTATGAGCAGGGTGCTTTAACCGTTTAGCTATAGATGCTTAACAGGGATCCTTGTACACAACCACCTATTCTCAAGTTTATTAATCAATATCTTTATCCAATTAAAATTCTTAAGCATGCATTATGTTATGTAAATTTTTATGAAAAGATTAGAAGATTTTATATAAGATTATCTCTCATACCCAAAAAAATTCCAAATATTTAAGTCATGGTCAACTTACACATAGGTTCTCTTAAATCATCTATACATAAATTAATATCATATCTAATCACTAACATAAAATTTATAAATTAAGAATATTGAAAGATATTTCGACATAAATCTTACTTTATAAATAATATCGAATCAATCCTTACAAGGATAACACTAGGGTTCACCTTTTTAAAAATATAAAATAATCACCTATAAATCATGTTTTCACTAATAAATAAAAGACATAAAAGTAAAAAAATTCTACATGAAATCTTCTTATTCCAATCAATTTAAATCCTAAAATGTGCATCTAAGGGTTTATCTTGAGAACAAAATTTTGAAGGTCATGTTTAGACCATCACGTGACAAATTCTCAACGAAACAAAATAAATCAATAGCATACATAGATAGAATATGGGTATATATTTGACCCATGTTATGAGTTTTACCTCTGAATCATACCAAAATTGCTCCAATATGGATCAAATATGGACGAAGTCATTAATTTTTCATTGAGGAATTAAAGGGATGCTTAAAAACACAATAAAATCCATATTGAGTACCAAACTTATAAAAATATAAGGGTTCAAACGAAAATTATCTAAAAATTATGATAAAAATGTAATCTAATTATTATTTATCAAATTCTCCCGCACTTAAGCATTTATGTGTCCTTAAATAAATCAATTTTATCACTCTTAACGTAAATAGGTGGCAACAATAGGAATGTTTTAACAAATCAATTAGATCAATTAATGTAACATCCCATCACTGATGGGAAAGGTAGAATAGTAATTTGGAATAGTTTATGAGTGCTTAGAATTATCTTAATATGTTCATGCATACACATTGTTGGAACCCCTCCCCGGTGAGTCGCGAGCCCAACGTCCTACGTGACATCTGGACGCGCATCCCACGAGGGAAGAATCCCTCACCACGAAAATTAACTCAATCAAACTTATTTTAATGTCATCCGAAAAGATCTTGTAAGATTCACTTTAAAAATCCTCAAATACAAATAATCTTCTTAGGGCCCACAAATAAATCCGATTCCTAAGCTAAAATAAATATAAAAAAATTCATGCCTCTAGGTCAAAAGAATCAGAAAACTCCTCAATCGGATCTCTATGGCTCGAAAAATCGTCCAAAAACGAAATTGCATGCAAAAACGTCACATAATTGCCTTGCTTTCATTTTACCCGAAAATTTTACTCAAACTCGAAAATTTTAAATGTTTGCATAGAAGGTAGAGAAATTTGCTTGAAAACCAAAGCTCCGCAGATCGCGTCGTACAGAAAAGTTACAAGCGAAAGAATAAGGTTTCATATAATAAAACACAGAAATTCAAAAATTCATAACTTTTTTCCTAGAACTCGAAATTGTTCAAACTTGGTGTCAAAAGAAATTGATTATGAAAAAGGAATCGGGGCCTAACAAAAAAAACCAAAACTCTAGAGATCCTCTTATTCCTCGGCTTCAGAACCAATATCATGCAATTTATATCCACTGAGTTAAGTGACATGGCTTCAGATCCTTAAGCAAGTCCTTAGTCAGAGGCCTGAGCCTCCTTCCTTTTATGTTAACGAAACCTACCGTACACAACAAAACCCTACAACCATAAAGCTTTTCAATGATTAAACTATATCAAAATATCACATTTATTAGCAAATATCAAACTCCAGAATCTTCCATAAGCTAATCACTCACAGTCTAAGTAACATTTTTTTCTCCATCTCATTGTCTCTGTTAAAGCAATGAGTGCAATGGAGGCCTAACCTGTGAAGAATTCGAAAACTGACAAAACAAAACTACTCCCATCAAAAGAACAACTAAAAAGAGAGACCAAAAAAAAGAGTAAATGTATAGGTGTAATAGGTGCAATTTCCGGTGAAATTACAGATGACGTAGTGCTCCCCTCTTGAATTCAGAGTGATTTGAGTAAGATTTGTGTGAACCAACAAAATAGGATTGGTTGTACTACAACTATCATAATCTACCCTACTCACTTAAGCAATATCATGATCCCCATTTGCAAAATTAAACACTGCATAACGATTAATCAAGAAAGATCAAATCTTTACTTTAACTTAATTCATACCAAAACATGACAAAACTATTAGTTTTAATACAGGTTACTAAGTATGTCACCAACAACGAATCTCTGGCTTGTAGCCTAAGAAGAGTAAGAAACAATACTAGGTATGGTCTAGGCTGAGTTGCCTCCAACTATATGGTTTGTCTGAGAAATTAAGCACTGGAACAAAACAACTGCTATAATTACTATAGGAAATGCCATGTTCGATGTTCGTCCTATGATTTCTGTTCGTGTTTTTTAAGTCCAAGTTGCCTCTGTTTGTCTTTAACTCTTTCTCTTCAAAATATCTGTTTTTTTACTCAGAAGGAAGGATCCATTAACACAAAAAACTTAAACAAAAAATCAATTTTGAGCTAAAAAGAAAAAGAATTGATTAAGAATTTAAAATAAGAGAATTACCAAGGCGAGTTGGCGATAGGCAGTGCGGATATCAGAGAAGGAGGTGTCTTTGTGAATTTCGAGGACTGAGTAATAGCAAGATCGAGCGTTGGATCCTCCTTCTGCTCCATCTCTAACTTTCTAGGTTGATTATGAAGAATGAGAGAAAAAAAATATCTGCTAGAATTTTTTTATATATATAAATCAGTAAATTTTATAAAGAATTAAAGGAAATGTACAATTCAAGAGATTAATTATATATAATCTCTGAATACACAAAAGACATGAGGAAATTCACTCATAAGACTGCCTTACCAGCCTTCTCCTCTCTACTTGCCTACCATATTACTTTGAAACAGTAGCCTACTAGTAGGTGTTTACAATCAGACATAATCACACAAGAAACCGCAACTTATCAACATACCAATAATCAGCCCAGAAACCGCAACATGTCAACACACAAATTTAACGAATGAAAGACAACAACACACAAATGATTGTATGCACCCATTTAACCCACAGAGCCTCTCAATCATAAAACAAAAACCATATCCTCTTTCCTAACAAGACAAGGTTCCAGTTGGCAAATGTTTGATCCCTAACCCCCCTCTCATTTTGGCCTAGTAAGGTCACTCCATTTAACTTTGGATTAAGAGTGGATATCCACCTTCCCGGACCAAAGAAAATTCCTAAGTTTAGCGTCTATATCCTTAAGGACAGACGACGGGAGAATAAAGTGAGAAGCCCAATACACTTGGAAAGAAGAAAGGACAGATATCACTAATTGTCATCTACTCGCGTAAGAGAGGTTCTTATGAGTCCATTTGTTAACTCTCACATCAATCTTGTCCAATAAGGGTAAGCACTCTCTCCTCAATAACCTACCGGTAATGAGAGGGACGCCTAAATACTTAATGGGGAGGGAGCCTTTCCTAAGGCCTGACATTAGTTCCATTTGATTGGACAAGTGCTCCATGTCATGAGATAGAAAGAATTGACTCTT
>JANITX010000008.1:29076207-29087747 GCA_027564395.1 Erythroxylum ulei
AGTAATCAGTTTTCCGGTACCAATTAATCTAGGACAACCATAAAGGCATGTACACTAGCACCCGTTCTACGGAAGCGGGATGTTACAGTGATAACATAGTAGTACATTTGAATGAATTTCAAATGCTTGAAAATGCCTTTTGATGATGAGTTGCAAGCACTTTTACTACTTTGCTCATTGCCAAAAAGTTGGGACACCTTTGTTGTGTCACTTAGCAACTTAGCTCCAGAAGGCAAGTTGACAGTGGAGATTGTCAAAGTTAGTACGCTAAATAAGGAGACAAGAAGGAAAAGGATGGGTACCTTCCACCAATCAGAGGCTAATGTAACCCAAGAATCTAATAAAGGTAAAAGTAAAAGTAGAAAGCCCCACAACAGAGACAAGTCTAGGGGGAGATCAAAGTCCAAAAGCAAGATCGTTTGACACTATTGTGACAAGCCCAAACACATCCAAAGATATTGCAGAAAAATAAAAAAATGATTTGGCCAAGGAGAAGAAAGAAAAGGGTGAAAAATTCAAGCATCAATAAGAAGAGAAAGACACCACTGCAATTACTACTAGTGAGGAAGACTTATTTTTTATTAGTGATCAAGGTATTTGAACCTTGCTTGTGATGATTGCACTTGTGTGATTGATTTAAGTGCCTCATATCATCTTACTTCACATATGGAATACTTTTTGTCCTACAATAGTGGAGATTATGGCTATGTGAGGATGAGAAATGATGGCTCATCTAAGAATGTAGGCATGTGTACGTTGTGTTTAGAATCATCCATTGGTCGCCAATTGGTGATGAGAGATGTCAAACATGTGCCCACATTAGGTTGAATTTAATTTCAACGGGTGTGCTCGATGATAATGATGGCTTCTCTAGCAAATTTAGTGAGGCAAAATGGAAGCTCACTAAGGGTTATTAAGCAAATATCTTTATATGCGTTGCAAGCTAAGTTGTGATATGAAGATGTTAATGTGATTGATGATTCCTCTTGTGAGTTGTGGCATAAGAGATTTGGTCACATAAGTGAAAGAGGTATGCAAGTCCTTGCGAAGAAACAATTCCTCCCTGAACTGTAAGGTATGTCTTTAAGATCTTATGTTGATTGTTTAGCTGGAAAACAACACAGGGTGTTATTTAAATCCCATCCCCCATTTAAAAGAAAACATCCTTTAGATCTTGTTCATACTAATGTTTGTGTTATGGATGCCAAATCACATTCTGGTGGACTTTACTTTGTCACTTTTATTGATGATTTTTCTAAAAAACTGTGAGCTTTTTTGTTGAAAACCAAAGATCAGGTACTATTGACATTCAAGGAGCTCTAGGCTAGAGTTGAGAGAGAACCAAGCAGGAAGCTCAAGCGTGTTAGAGCTAATAATGGTGGTAATACAGAGGGTCATTTAAAGAATATTGCAAGGCCTATTAGTTGAATGGATTGGTAGAAAGAATGAATAAAACAATTGAAGATAGGGTTCGATGTATGCTCTCTCATGCAAAGTTACCAAAGTCCTATTAGTTGGAGGCAATGTTTACAACAATCAACCTCATCAATCGGTCTCCTTCCATTCCTCTTGATGGTGATATTCCAGAGAGAGTGAGGAATGGGAGAGATGTTTCCTACAAGCACTTGAGAGTCTTTGGGTGCCTAGCATATGTTCATATTCCAAAGGATGAGAGGCCCAAGCTTGATAGCAAATTCAAGCCATGTATCTTTCTTAGCTACTCCAGAGATGAATTTGGGTATACGTTGTGGGATCTAGTTAGCAAGAAAGTGTTCAAAGGTTGAGATGTTGTGTTTATGGAAGACAAGACAATTGAAGACTATATGAAATCACAATAGCCAGAGTCTTCCCCTCCTGCCACAATCAACCAAGATTTAATATTTCCCAAGGTTGTTTAGAGAGAACAACAACAAGATGTCCACAAAGATGGCCATGATGATAGTGGTGATGATGAAGAAAATGAAGAGCCACTAGTTGTATAACCCACTACACCATCAAAACCTTAATTGAAGAGGTCCACTAGACAGAGAAAACCTTCCTCTAGATATCCAACCAGTGAGTTTGCATTTACTGAGTGATGGGGGAGAGCCAGAGAGCTATGAGGAGGCTATATTAGATGTGCACAGTAAGGTGTGGTATGATGTCATGTACGAAGAGGTGAAATCCTTACATGAGAACTACACTTATGACTTTGTCAAATTGCCTAAGGGCAAGAGAGAACTGAAAAAAAGTGGATTTTCAAATTGAAGATTAGAGAAGATGCTACATCATTTAAGTATAAGGCAAGAATAATTATGAAAGGCTTAAACTAAAAGAAGGGTGTTGACTTTGATCAAATTTTCTCTCTAGTTGTGAAAATGTCTTCAATCTGGGTTGTTCTTGGTTTGGCTACAAGCATGGATTTGGAAATTAAAAAACTTTTTGTGAAAACTGCATTCTTTCATGGTTATCTTAAGGATGAAATTTATATGGAGCAACTTGAAGACTTCGAGGTTAAAGGAAGTGAGAAACTTTTGCGTCGCTTGAAAAAGAGCTTGTATGGATTGAAGTAGGTGCCTCGAAAATGGTATAAAAGGTTCAAGTCCTTCATATTGGACCATGGGTTCCACAAAACACATGTCGATCATTGCGTGTTTGTGAGGAATTATGTCGGAGGTGATTTTTTCGTTCTCTTTTTATATGTTGATGATATATTGATTGTTGGTCGTGATACCATGAAGATTGCTAGTTTGAAGAAGGCATTGAGTAAGTCCATTGCAATGAAGGACCTTGGTCCTGCAAAGCAAATTTTAGGTATTCAAATTTCCTATGGTAGGAAGAAAAAGAATCTGTGACTATCACAGGAAAGATACATCTAGAAAGTGCCACAAAAGTTCAAAGTGGATAAGGCTAAACTCGTCAGTTCTCCACCTGAAGGCTATATGAAATTAAGTTCCTGTCAGTGTCCTACAAGTGATGAAGATAAGAAAGAGATAAAGAAGGTGCCTTATGCTTCAGTCTGAGGAAGTTTGATGTATCTCATGGTGTGCATGATGTTGGAGGAACTTCAAAAGTGGCTTATGCTTTGGTCTCAGACTACCAGTGTTAGATGGCTACACAGATGCTGATATGTCAGGGGATATTGATTCGAGCAAGCTTACTTCTGGATACTTGATGACATTTGCAGGGGGAGCAGTATCATGGCAATCAAGATTGCAAAAGTGTGTTGCTTTGTCAACTACAGAGTTAGAGTACATATTAGCCGTTGAAGTGGGCAAAGAGTTAGTGTGGATGAGAGATTTTCTTAAGGAGTTGGGTATGAACTAAGAGAAGTTCCTACTCCATTGCTCGTGGTAACTTGCACTGACCTCTGTATAAGACACACTTGAAGATGTGAACTGGAGAATTACATGTTGTTCAAGAAAATACTTAATTGAATTTGTGGCACCAAAGATTGGGATACATTAGTGACAAATGGATCAAGTTGCTAGTTGGAAAATCAGTTACCTCTTAGATGACTGTAATTTCTCTAAACCTATATGATCATTGTGTGATTGGAAAGTAGCTTTAAGTATCTTTCCATAAGAAGTTTATAAGGAGAAAGAAGAAGTTAGAGCTAGTGCACTCTAACATATAAAGTCTTATGAAGGTGGAGTTTTTGGGTGGTAACAAATACTTTGTTACTTTTATCAATGATGCTACACGTAAGACTTAGGTGTTTATGTTGAAAATGAAAGGCTTGATACTAGATACCTTTTAGAGATTTCATGTTATATGATGGAAAGGCAGATAGAGAGGAAGTTAAAGTGTCTTAGAACTAAAGATAGAAGTGATTATACCTCTAACAAACCTAAAGAATATTGTACGAGACATGAAATAAGATGTGAGAAGAAGGAACTTGGTACCCCACAACACAATGGTATTGCTAAGAGGATGAATAGAATCATTATAGAGAAGGTTCACTATATGCTTTGAATGTCTAGTTTATTGAAGTTTTTTTAGGGTGAGGTGGTCAAAACCACAATATATGTGATCAACAGAATTCATTCAGTCCCTTTAGATCTTGACATTCCCTAGATAGTAAGGAAAGGGAAACGTCTAACCTACTCACATTTAAGGGTTTTTGGATACAAAGCCTTTAAATACATATCAGAGGAGTTGAGATCAAAGCTAGATTTAGAGACTACTCCTTATATATTCATCGGATATGGTAATGAGGAGTTTGTCTATCAGTTCTATAACCTAAAAAAGCAGAAGATTGTTAGAAGCATGGACTTAGTCTTCTATGAGCATAAGATAGGTGTTGAGCATAAGATAGGTGTAGATCTCATTAAAGAAAACAAGATTACGTCCAAAAGTTCATCTTTTGTGATGAAGATATTATACTTATTTCTACTTCCATTGACCAACTTACGAGTGAAGAAGGTGAAGGACATGAGCTAGCACAGGGTAATAATCAGGTGGAACTTGATGAAAAGGAGGCATATGGGTCAAAGGGTCTATAAGTGTTAGGAGCACGAGGAGCAACCCGCTTAAATGTTAAAAGATGTCTAACTTTGAAGTTTAATTAGGGAAGAAGCCTTCAATGAGAAATCCTAGTTTGGAATATCTCTTAGTTACTACTGAGAAGGAGTCAAATAATCTTCAAAAAATTCAGTCACTTAAAGTAAATGGAAAAGAGGACTTGGTGTCGTAGTTGAAGAAGAGATTTTATAGATTCAAAGAGGCTCCAAAGAAGTGGTACAAGAATAGTGCTTACAAGTTAATGAAGATGGCTCCCAGGAGTAAGCTTAAGCTTTGTAATAAGCTCGTTGCGATGACATTGAAGTGATTTTTTGGGTTGGTATATTTCTCCTCCAAAATAAGCTATAGGGGAAACTATTATGGGTCCAACCCCATTTTATAGACGTTTACTTGATTAATTAACTAAGTTTGAACTCTGAAGTTATTAACTATCTCATTGGATCAAAAGAAATGTATGTTATAAATCATATCTATTTGAGATTTAAAGACATGTTTGACAGAAAGAAGTTGCAAGGAACAAAAACATATAATGATATAAGAGTTTTAATGTCTAAATGGCTTTTATCAACTAAAATTTTAAATTTGAATTTCTAGAAATTTTTATGAGTAGTAATATGTGAGTGTAAGATCTGAAACTTTTATCATTTGCATTTTTCTATTTTATTTAGTGGATTTTATTGTCAATTTAGCCTGTGATTTTTACCTCAACAATAGAGGTATTCTATGATAAAATATCATGTTTGTAAATTTTTTATTCATCTTTATTGTGTGATTAGTTTGTTATTGGTTGAGTGATCTCATAGGTCTTATAAGCGTTATTTCTTGGAGCCCCATCATAGAGAAGTTATGTGAACAAGAAAATTAGACATCTACATATCTAGGACTATGGTGGTGGTAAAAAGATGAGTATATGCTAAAAAAAACACCATATTTGGGGACATTAATTTGAAGTTGCTTAGTTCATTCCATTTAATAGGAAAATTTAAATATATATAAACATGATATAGGTTTATTATATGCACCATTTAAACTAATCACTTACAAATTAATTATTTGTTTCTATAGGTTAAAAGATACTTCTTATTTGTATAGGATAACCTCATCTAAATTTCGATATTGTGGTCATTAAATCGATCTTCATTATCTTTTAGAATTCGAAGGATAACTTGGATTGAAATTTAAATTCCTAACTGGTCTTCAACATTTAGAATCAAACATTACATCCTAAAGTAATCAAGTGTGTTTAATATTTTTTTATCTTATACTCATTTATGACAGATTTAGTTAATTATTATCATGCAGTCGTTCATATTTATCCAATAACATATGCGACCATCATACAATGAGAGCTCATTGTTATATAATATGTTAAGAATATATGACATCTTGATCAATGAATTGATTCTTGGATCGATTTAGCATCCTATACTTTAGTTCATATTTTGCATATTAATCTTCTTTGATATCATTTACTTCATCATATCATAATGTATTCAATTCTCTTCCTAAGAGTCAGTAGTCACTTTGAATACATATAATTTTTTATATGAGTTTTCAATCAAAATAACCTTCCTCTATTCTAAATTATCTTAAATTAAATTTAATTTGCTTTCATAGAATTGTCCCTTAATATCATATCATACATTATTTTTTTGGTGATATTCTAAAGTGGTAAACTTTAAATTTAATTCTTAAGAGTTAGATATGAGTCATAAGGGTCTACCATGAGGCTTATTTGGTCTCTAAGGTCTCACACAATGTAAGTTGAGATCTTTTGACTTACATTATTCCTATTCCCTTTTTTGTACACATAGTAAGTTTCATATGCTACAGTATTGATTTATTTTCATTAAGAGTGTATGTCTTTTATTAATGCAATACCATACAGACTTTAGTTCAAGCATAATTAACGTTTAACCTAAGTTCATAAGTCTACTTTTAAATTCATTTTTCTAAATTTTCATCTAGCAATTTATGAAAAATATGGTAACTATAAGATCACTCAAAACCAATTTCCTTTTGACATATCATCTAAGTCAACAAGTGGTTTAAATTTCTAACTCTTCTTCTTTATTATCACCTTGATAATAAACTTAAAATTTGTCTCATCTATAGTCATCACAAATATTACAGGTGATTGCTCATATAAGAGGACCAATCTTTTATTCTTCTGATATTCTCTTTAATTCATACATGAAATATGTCATATAAAGTTAATACATTTCATAATCAAGTACTGCACAATGCTTATTACTTAATAAATAATGTCAACACATGTTTGTATTTAAAGATGACAATACATTGAGAGAACATACATGGAGAAAGGTTATTACATTTTAATATCTACATAATCCTAGTGACTTGACATGTCTAATGTATTTATCTTGGGAAATTGATTTTGTTATTAGGTTTGCCACTATATCTTATGTAAATACGTTATGCTCCTTCTCCTTATGCAACTTTATCTTTCATATATTTATACTTGGTATCTATATGTTTAATTTTATAATGAAATTTAGGGTTTTTAATATAAGGGATTATTGTTTGATTTATTATCATTAGATCAATCTTGTAACATCCCATTACTTATGGGAAGGTTAAAATGGAAAATGTGAGTGATTAATGAGAGTTGGAAATGCATTTTTCCATGCTCATACATAATATGTCATACTTATACAAGTGAATAGTGAAATTGTTGTAGATGAAACTAATTGTACATGCACTCATGAATAATTCTGGGTATAATTGAATTGAATTCGGATTTTTGGAAATTTAGTGGATTTTAAATTTATCTATATTGGAAATATTAGTGATTAATGGAAATATTGTATTTGTGAATGTTGGTGAATTTAGGAGTTACTTTTGAAATTTATGGAGTACTGTGAAAAATAGGGAATAAGAAATTAAAATATATTTGAAGATAATTGGATTGTAAAGATGAGAATTCAAAAGTTTAGTTCAAAAGAAACTTGGTTAGAGCTTAGACCATAGGAAAGTGACAAGTGTCAAGTTGCTTGTTGTATTTTTGCTAGACGTCAGTTACTGTTCTTTAAGAATTGAAAGGTTAAGTTTTTTCCGGATAACTTCTTCATAATCACCTTCTTCGAAATTCCTCCTAATACTTAAAGTTTTTCTTCAAACACCTTTCAATAGATCTCTTTGTTTTTTCCTTTTCCTAAGCCAATCCCACCTTGTAAGTTGTTTCTTATGCCTTAAGAAAAAACTAGAAGATGGTTAATGTTCATAGTGGATTACGTGATTTGCTTGGAGTTTAGGGCTTGAAGATAGTTGAAGCTTTTGGAGTTTTCAGCACGTAAGTAGTGAATAAATCCTCTAGAGTTGGGGATTTATGAAATAAAGTTGATGAATTTACTGTCATTTGTATGGAGCATGACACTTGCATATATATATATATATATATACATGAACACTGTTGATGAGAGGAAAAAAAATAGGGTAATAATGTCGATTTAGTTTTTGATGGATTGTTAGTGACTAGATGATGTAAAAGTGATTTTGGAGTTAGAAATAGCAATGAGATGGGGTGTAGGGTTAGTGTAAGAGATTAAAGTTAGAAAGGTAAAACATGCTCTATTTCTTCATTAAACATGTATGAATATATAGGTGTTTATACGTGAGTTGAGGAAAACTTAGACATGTTCAACAAAAAGGTTTTTGAGTTGAGGAGTTTAGATAGTATCGTCTTACATTGACTTTTGCTTTATCTTAAATTGACCGTTTGTATCATCTTAGGTTGACTTTTGCTTCGTCTGAAGTTGATCGTCTGTATCGTCTTAGGTTGACTTCTGCTTCGTCTTAAGTTGAGTTCTGCTTTGTCTTAAGTGGAACTGAAGGAATTAAAGGCTCAGCTCTATGAGTTGCTAGAAAAGGGTTTTATTAGACCCAGTGTTTCACCTTGGGGAGCTCCAGTACTGTTTGTGAAGAAGAAGGATGGGACTTTAAGGTTGTGCATCGATTATAGGCAACTGAATCGGGTGACAGTGAAGAACAAGTACCCAATGCCTAGAATTGATGATTTGCTTGATCAACTACAAGGAGCTCAGGTATTTACTAAACTAGATCTGAGATCAGGGTACTATCAGTTGAAGATAGCTGAGGCTGATGTACCTAAGAGTGCATTCAGGAGCAGGTATGGACACTTTGAGTTCTTACTGTTGTCGTTTGGGTTGACTAATGCCCCGGTAGCTTTTATGGCCTTGATGAATAAGGTGTTTCAGCCCTACCTGGATCGATTTATGATTGTGTTTATTGATGATATCTTAGTGTATTCGAAGAGCAGAAAAGAGCATGCTGAGCATCTGAGAGTCATTTTACAGATTATGAGAGAGAAACAGTTGTATGCCAAATTTAGTAAGTGTAAATTTTGGCTGGATCAGGTCGTGTTTCTGGGACATATAGTGACTGGAGATGGCATATAGGTAGATCCGAAGAAAATTAAGGCAGTGATGAATTGGGGAGCTCTGAGGAATGTGTCAGAGATCCGAAGCTTTCTAGGATTGGTCGGGTATTACTAGAAGTTTGTCGAGAGGTTTTCTCTAATCTCAGCCCCTCTGACAAAACTTCTAAAGAAGAATGTAGTGTTCAGATGGAATGAGGAGTGTCAGAAGAGCTTCGAGGAGCTGAAACATTGGTTGACTACTACATCGGTGTTGACTATTCCATCAGGAACCAGAGGATATGTGGTATATAGTGATGCTTCGCATCATGGATTGGGATGTATATTGATGGAGCATGGCAAAGTGATCGCCTATGCATTGAGATAATTAAGGTCTCACAAGATCAATTATCCGGTACATGATTTAGAGTTAGCTACAGTTATCTTTTTCTCTAAAGATTTGGAGACATTATTTGTATGGAGAGACTTTCCAGATATACATAGATCATAAGAGTTTGAGATATCTGCTAAGTCAGAGGGAGTTGGACCTGAGACAGAGGAGATGGATTGAGCTATTGAAAGATTATGATTGCACTATTGAGTACCACCCAGGAAAGCTAATGTGGTGGTAGATGCTTTGAGCAGGAAGTCTAATATTAGTGCAGCTCAGATTCAGTTATCGAGGTTACCTAATTTAATACATTTGAGAGCTTTGAATGTGGAGTTGAATCTGGAGCAAGATAGGGCCTTGATTGCTACATTGAAACTTAGGCCGATGTTACACGATAGAATCAAAAAAGTCCAGGGCAAAGATCCTGATATGGTGAAGCTTATGGAGAAGGTGAAGGTGAATCTAGATTTCAAATTTTAGTTGAGAGATGAGACACTATGGTTGAGACAGAGGCTGTGTGTGCCTACTGTGGATGATCTGAGGAAGGAGATACTTAAGGAAGCTCATATGGCCGCCTATGCTATACATCTTGGTACTACCAAAACGTATACACTGAAGCAGCATTTCTGGTAACCTTGAATGAAGAAGCAAGTGGCAGAGAATGTATCTAGATGTATGACGTGCCAACAAGTTAAAGCTGAGCACCAACCTCTAGTAGGGAAACTCCATTCGTTACCCATTCCGGAGTGGAAATGGGAACGAATCACTATGGATTTCATTATGGGACTGCCTAAGACTCCGAGACAGTATGATGCTATGTGGGTCATAGTGAACTGGTTAACTAAGTCGACCCACTTCTTACCAGTGAGAGAGAATAACTCACTTGATCAGTTGGCCCAAAAATATGTGAATGAGGTGGTAAGACTGCATAGGGTTCTAGTGTCCATAGTATTAGACAGGGATCCCAGATTTACTTTGAGGTTTTGGAGGAGCTTGCAGTCTGCTATGGGGACTAAGTTAAACTTCAGTACAACATTCCATCCTCAGACAGATGGACAGAGTGAGAGGACAATCAAGACTGTCGAGGATATGCTTAGAGCTTGTGTATTGGAGTTTAGAGGAGCTTGGGATCAATATATGGCATTAATAGAGTTTGCCTATATCAACCATTATCACAGTAGTATCAGAATGGCATCGTATGAGGCACTGTATGGTAGAAAATGTCAGTCACCATTATATTGGGATGAAGAAGGCTTAAGAATGGTTGAAGGCCTAGAGTTGATACGAGACACAGTGGATAAGGTAAAGTTGATCCGAAGCTGAATTAAAGCGGCTCAGGATAGGCAGAAGAGTTATATAGATCAACACCAACGTGATATGGAGTACAGTGTGGGAGACAGATTATTCCTTAGAGTGTCACCCTGGAGGAGAGTTTTGAGATTCGGTAAAAAGGCAAGTTGACCTCTAGGTACATTGGTCCTTATGAGATTATTGAGATGATAGAACCTTCAGCCTATAAGTTAGCTTTACTGAATGAGATGTCTCAGTTGCATAACGTGTTTCAAGTGAGTATGCTCCGAAGATATCGATCGGATCCGATACATGTGATACCGGCTCAAGAGATTGAGGTTACTAGTAACTTAATCTATGTTAAGGAGCCGATCAAAATTGTGGGATCGCAAATCAAGCAGTTGAGGAATAGGGTCATTCCATTGGTAAAAGTCCTTTGGAGGAACTACTCAACAGAAGAAGCAACATGGGAGACAGAGGAGTATATAAAGGGACAACATCCCCACCTGTTCAAGCAAACAGGTAAGAATTTTGAGGACGAAATTTCTTTTAAGGAGGGGAGAGTTGTAACATCCCATTACTTATGGGAAGGTTAAAATAGAAAATGTGAGTGATTAATGAGAATTAGAAATACATTTTTCCATGCTCATACATAATATGTCATACTTATACACGTGAATAGTGAAATTGTTGCACA
This sequence comes from Erythroxylum ulei, assembly GCA_027564395.1. NCBI lineage: Eukaryota > Viridiplantae > Streptophyta > Magnoliopsida > Malpighiales > Erythroxylaceae > Erythroxylum > Erythroxylum ulei. The sequence goes on from JANITX010000008.1 coordinate 29,087,485, forward strand.
TGAAAATAATTATACATGCACTTATGAATAATTCCAAGTATAATTGAATTGAATTCAGGTTTTTGGAAATTTAGCGGATTTTGAATTTATCTATATTGGAAATATTAGTGATTAGTGAAAATATTGTATATGTGAATGTTGGTGAATTTAGGAGTTACTTTTGAAATTTATGGAGTATTGTGAAGTATAGGGAATAAGAAATTAAAAGATATTTGGAGATAATTGGATTGTAAAGATGAGAGTTAAAGAGTTTAGTTCAAAAG
>JANITX010000008.1:29191491-29210643 GCA_027564395.1 Erythroxylum ulei
CTACCGACTGATGTAGTACGCCACCCTCGCGGGGCACGGACTCGGATATCACCAACGATATCGGGTTCGGGTCACTCAGGAGTGGGGTGTTACAATGGATGCAAATTCAAACTTTCTACACTGGGTTAAATTAGACTACAAGGTAGATGATAGATGCAGCAATTGAAGGTACTCTAAATAATAAGACACCAGCAGTAGCTCATGACCTTAATGAAGACATGACTATGAACAAATATCAGTGGTGCTCTTCCTAAGCAAGACTCAGCAAGCCAACGGGGGTATATGAAGTAGATGTAGTTATGCAATTGGCAAACTAAGTTGAAACTTTGAGCATAAAGATTGATGGATTGATTATGAATCCTTAGTTTCAAGTTATACAATGTGAGGTGTGCGAGCTAGGAAATCCAGGACGAGATTGTCAATCACTGTGGCCTAAACATGTGGATTACATAAGAATGCTCCTAAACCTTAGAGTAGTACATATAGCAATACGTATAATTCGGGATAGAGTAATCACCCCAATTTCTCTTGGGGTAATTAAAGGCAGGCAATGAACAACCCTCCCTTAGTATTTTTGCAACATCCACCTCAGGATAAGAAGTTGAATATAGGAGACATGATGTCTATACTTTTTCAAAAGTTGGATGTGAGACAATAGAGAACAAAGGCTTCTATATGTAAGTTAGAAATTCAAGACAGTCAGCTTGCAAAGTCGATGTTTGAAAGACTAACTTGCCTAGTACCACTTAGAAAAATCCTAAAGAACATACAAAGGCAATCACCCTTAGGAGTGAAAAGGAAGTGCAAGTTGATGGCAAGATCCAAAGGAAGGACGAGAATGGCAAAAAGAGTTAAGAGAAAGCTAAAGATGTAGTGCATCCTCTAAAAATCAAGAAATTCTAGCCTACCATCCAATATCCAGCTAAGTTAAAGAAAGATCGCATGAATGAGTAGTTTGGTAAATTCCTTCAACTTTTAAAGCAACTTTACATTAACTTAACTTTTGTTAAAATTCTTTTACAGATGCCGAAGCATGCAAAATTCTTGAAAGATTACTATCTAAAAAGAGGAAGTTGGAAGAGTTAGCTATTGTAAGACTAAGTGAGGAATGCTCGACAATTCTATAAAACAAAATTACCTGAGTAGTTTAAAGATCTAGGGAGTTTTACTATCCTTTATTTAATTGGTAATTTGTTAGTAAAAAAGGCACGAGCTAATTTGAGGCCCAGCATAAATTTGATGCCTTACAAATTATTCTAGAAACTAAGATTTTAGGAACTTAAACCCACTAAGACGAACATTCAATTAGGAAATAGATTTGTCAAATATCCTATAGTATCATTAAGAATCTACTCGTTAAAGTTAATAGGTTCATTTTCTTAGCAAATTTTGTAATATTTGATATGGATGAACATATAGAGGTAACTTTGATCTAGGGCAACCCTTCCTAGCCACTGTTAGAGCCATTATTGATGTTGGCGATGGCAAACTAGTTCTTAGGAAAGACAAGAAGAGGTTACTTTTAAAATGTTTGATGCCATGAGACATCCCCTTGAATATGATGATGCTTGTTATTTTATAAAAATTAGTGATTCTGCAACTTTAGACATTGTGTAGAAATTTTTATCTAAAGACATGATAGAGGTGTTTATTGTTCAAAGTGAGGATGAGGTTGAGGCCAATAAGCCTATTGTGAGAAAGAAAGAGTTTGAAGGGATTGACAAAACTAAGGGACAAGGTTGAAACCCTCCATCAAAGAACTAGCAAAGATAGAGTTAAAGAAACTTCCCGATCATTTGGACTATGCATTCCTTAAAAAAGATCCCAAGTTTCCTGCAATTATTGCATCAACTTTAAAAGTGGATCAAAGAGAAAAGCTACTAAATATGCTTAAGGAGTATAAGAAAGCCATTGCATGGAAGATCTCTGACATTAAAGGAATCAGTCCGCATAAGTTTCTGATAGAGGAAGAGTTCAATCCAGTTGTATAGCCCCAAAGGAGGTTGAATCCTAATATAAAGGAGTGCAATGCACCTACTACGTTTTAGAGGTGCATGATGGTTATTTTTAATGATTTAGTTGAAGACATAACAGAAGTATCCATGGATGATTTTTTTTTCAACGATTTCTTTGATTTATGCCTCTATAATTTAGAAAGAGTGCTAGATAGGTGTGAGAAAATGACTTTGGTGCTAAATTGGAATAATGTCATTTTATAATACAAGAAGGCATAATTTTAGGTCATAATATCTCTTACTTAAGTAGATAAAGCAAAATTTGAAATTATAGAGAAGCTAACACCCTTAACTCGATTAAGGTTATTGGAAGTTTTTTTTTATGTCAAACGAGTTTTTATAAAAGATTTATCAAGGATTTCGCTAAAATTGCTAGGCTTTTAACCATGTTGTTAGAAAAATATATGCCTTTTAAGTTCACTTAAGAATCTTTAGATGTTTTTAACATCTAGGAAAAGTTAAAGAATGCCCCGATTATGGTTGCACCAGATTGGAATTTATCTTTTGAGCTAATATATGATGCAAATGATTTTGTAGTAGATGCAGTACTTAGATAGCAAAAAGACCAACATTTTCAGCCAATTTACTATGCCAATAGGACTTTGACAGATGCCCAATATAATAATACAATAACAAAGAAAGATTTGTTAGTAGTGATTTTTGCATTCAATAAATTTAGATCTTATCTAGTTTTGTATAATTTTTTTTGTTTATACTAGCCACTTTGCATTAAGATTTTTTTTGAATAAACCTATTCATAAGCCTAGATTAATTAGATGGATTTTGTTACTACAATAATTTGAATTAGAGATTAAGAACAAGAAACGAGTTAAAAATTTGTCAGAAGACCATCTATCTCATCTAAAAAAACCCAAATTTAGAGGAGTTGAATAAAGAAAACATTGATGATTCATTCCTAGAAGAGCATCTCTATAATTTGGAGGAGGTAAGTAAGTTCGAAACCCCTTGGTTTGCAGATATTGCTAATTATTTAATGGCTAAGATCTTGCCAAATGGTCTTTCCTATCAACAAAGAAGAAATTATTTATTAATTTGAGGAGCTATATTTTGGAAGATCCTTATTTGTTTCATTTTTATGCAAACCAAATAGTGAGAAGATATGTACCTCACTCTAAGGGTTGGAAAATCCTAGGACATTGTCATGATGGACCTACTGGAGGACATTACAATGTGAATAAAATGACTCAGAAGATCCTTACGTCAGGTTTTTATTAGCCTTCAATGCTTAAGGATGCCCAAAGGTGTGTAGTTTTTTGTGATAAATGCCAACAATTAGTTAATATCTCTCATCAGGATGAAATGCCTCAAGATTTCATTCTTGTTTATGAAGTGTTTGATATCTAGGGCATTGATTTTATATGTCTGTTTCTAACTTTGAATGGTACTAGATACATGCTAATAGTTGTTAACTATGTTTCTAAATGGATGGAAGCTTTATTCATAAACGATGATAGGATTATTGTAAGATTTCTAAAAAGTTATTTTCACATTGGCACACCTAGAGTAATTATTAACGATAAGGGAACACATTTTTTTAATGTCTAATTCAAAAAGGTACTTAAAAAGTATGGAATTATTCATAGAATTGCCACCTGATATCATCCTCAAACTAGTGGCCAAGTTGAGGTAGCTAATAAGGACTTGAAATGAATTTTAGAGAACCATAGAAGAGATTGGTCAAATAAGTTAGATGATGCTCAATAGGCTTATAGAATAATATACAAAGCACCAATTGACACTACTTCTTATAGACTTGTCTATGGAAAAACATATCTTCTACTTATAGAATTAGAAAATAAGGCATATTGGGCCATTAAGCTTATGAATTTTGATCTTTAACTTATAGGTGAAAAGATGAATTTTCAAGTTAATAAATTGGATAATGGAAAGTGATGGCTTACGAGAACTCTAAAATTTACAAGGAGAGGATCAAGAAATGTCATGATCAAAGGATCAAGCAATCAAAGCAATTTAAGGAGGGAGATCAAGTTATTTTATACAATTCCCACCTAAAATGGTTTCCAGGTAAGCTTAAATTAAGATGATCTAGACCCTTCATAGTGGAAAAAGTACTTTTATATAGCGTAATTGAGATAAGTCATCTGCACAAAGGTAACTTCAAAGTGAATGGCCATCGATTGAAGTTATACCTTGGAGGTGAACTTGATGGTAGTACAGAGGATATTAATCTCACCAAGTCACTTTAAATTTTAAAGGGTACGTCAAGCTAAAGACATTAAACAAGTGTTACTTGGGAGGCAACCTAAAAATTATGATAAATTTCATTTTTTCCATTTTAGTGTTAGTATAGAATTTTATTGATTTTGGTGTGTTTTATGTTAGGATATATAGCATCCTCATTTGATTGTACAAATTTTTTGTATTATGGTATATGTGTTGAATTTTGTAACTTCAAAAGAACATTTTCAAGGTTTTAAAGAATTTTTATGTTATACACAATCATGCACACACCTGTTTATATGCCCATGTATACACAAATTTTGTTTTAACATGTTCACACATTTACATATACCTACACGGTCCAAGGACACACTTGTGTGTGACTTACACAGTTAGTTACATGACGGTGTAACTAACGTAAAATTCTACGATTTTTCCACCTTCACACATTCACAGAGACTTATACGATCCTAGGACACACCCGTGTATGGCTTACAAGGTCAGTTACAGGACCATGTAACTAATCATGTAAGTCTGCAATAGTTTAGATACTCGAGTCCCTTCTAATTTATGCATCTATGACTTACACGGTCAGTTATACTACTGTGTAACTATTTATATAAGTCTCTATCAACTTTTAGAAAACCTTATCTCCCTTTATTTTTCTCTTTTTTCTCTACCACCCATTGTCGCACCTCTTCTTTCTCCAGCCCAGCCCAATGCTTTTTACTTAATTTTCAACACCTAAGTAAGTTATTCCACACATTTACTTGATTTTTACTCCAAATTTTGAGTATTTTGTGGCATTTTCATCCCCAAAATGTTAGGGTGATGACATATTTCCATTTTAATATAGTTTAAACCATTTTAGTGTTTGATTTTCAATTAGAAGTTGAATTTCATCCTTGTCCATATGAATTGTTAGATTAATCGATGAATTATATGAGAAATGGATGAGATTTAATTTAGGGTATGCAATTTTGCCCATTATATGTTGAATTGTGATGATTTTTGTTAAATTAGGATTAATTTGTTGTTTTTTTTTGATAATTAGATGTTCATATATCATTAGGAATATATAAAGGTTTTTTCATATTACCATGTAAATCGATATTAACAGTTCCAAAGCATTTAGAACTAGATAACAAATCATCTACAAAAGGTGTTTCAAAAAATGAAACATGAGTAGGCTGATCATGCTCGTTAAAACTTGTAACATATTTTATACAAGTGATGGTGTCAATACTATATATATGTGTATGTTTTTGTCATATCTTAAAAGTTGAAGCTGAAGCTGAAATGGTTTGCCAAATTGCTCTTGTAGTTCTTATTATTGCACCTAATTAATATTTTCCTTGACATTGTGGCTTATCTAGAAATTAGTACATACAATTAGATAGATCGAAACCAATACACATTCAAAGTTTGAAAGGGCTAGGATGAAATGTGCATGATTATTAAATCTAATTTGTCATTAGGAGGGCTTATCTAAGAACAAATTCTTTTCCTTTCCTTATCCTTAATAAAATCATAACGTAATTTTTGACAAATTTGTTTCTCCAAGCTGAATTTTTTTGATTATTTAATTAATTTTCAATATATTGGCTTATAACCTAATTTTGGCCTAATTTGATTCTCCAAGCTGAAAATTGTTTTTTTTATTCAATTAGTTCTCAATATATTGATTTATAACTTGATTTTGGCCTAAATTATGGATGCTATATGTGTAGTTTGAAAATTTGGTTATTAAACTAATGTTCAATATATTGATTTATAACTTGATTTTGGCCTAAATTATGGATGTTATATATGTAGTCTGAAAACAATGTGATATATATTGGTTTCATAACCTGATTTAAATCTAATATATATTTGGTTGTTTTCATGGATACCATATGTGGAGTTTGAAAACAATGTGATATTCTAGTTATGTTATTCCAACTGATTATAGTATTCTCCAATTATTCCAAATATGTTATTCATCAAACTGTGATATTCTAGTTATGGTAACAAATTATACACTTTTGTATTTAGGTAGACAAAGTAGAGGGAGATGGATGGTTAGGATAGAAAATTAACTATATTTTATGGTGGAAAGTTAGTTTATGGAGAAGATGTTCAATATGTGGGTGGAAATGTAGAAAGTTAGGGCACTAAGATTGATAGCTTTTGTTATTAGGATCTTAAAAGGATGCTTATGGATGGTGTTTGAGGTCTAAAAGCTAGTAAGTTTATGTATAAGGTGCCAATAACTAGTCTAAACAATGGGTTAATGGAGGTGGATAAGAGTGATTTTTGTGTGATGGACATATGTAAGCTAATTGCATAATATAAGGTGATAGAGATCTATGTTGATCACGAATCCAATTCAGAACAATCCTTTGATGGTGATGTTAAGGTGGATGTTATTATTGTGATTACAGGTGATTTCCCTATTAATGTCACTCAGTCCATTATCGTGCAATCTATGACTAAAAATGTAGCTGAATAAGAACATGTAGGTGTAGATATGAGTGAAGTTGATCCACGAGAATAAGAAGAGAATTTATTTATTGATGTAAGGATTAGAAAAGAGTTTGATTTATATTTGGATGATGTAAAGTTGGAATTATCTAGGCATTTAGCTACTTCATTTAAAAGGGGAGAGTTGAAGAAAAAATTAAGAGCAATATTTGTAAAATAAAACAAAAAAAGGAAAGCTACAGAAGAAAATGCAACAAATGATGAAAATGATAATGACAAGAACAAAATTACGACATTACTTTGATTTAAAAAAATTATAGCTTTGAAGAAGGTGGTTCAAATTTGGATAAGGGGTTAAGACATAAATCAAATATTAGTAGATTCTACCCTCACAAGAACAAATATTAAGATTGAGCTTAGTATATTTTTGGATGTCTCTAACCAATTTAAAGAAGTATTTCACAAGATGGCTATTGATGAAAGAAGGGAGTTTACTTTTATGAGGAACACCAAGCAATTTGTGAGAGCTAGATATACGAGTAAGTACTATAAATGGTATATTTCGACGAGCTTGGTGAAAGATTTAAATAGTTTATTCAAAGATTTTTTCATAATTTTAAATTTAGCCCTCATTAATATTATAGACTAACTGCTTGCACATATGTATGCAAGTAAGAGTTTATGAACAAAAGCATATATGCAATTATGTTTTTTGAGACATAAGTATGGGCTCAAAGTGGCTTTAGTAATGGGTTCAAAGTGGCTTTCAAACAATTATTGCAAAGACTTCCCGTGTTGACTGCATTGAAGCTAATAGACTTGAAAAAGTTTGTGAAGAAAGATTTGAGATTTGATATTAGTTACAATGCTTGTTATAAGGTTAGGAAATTAGTGATAGAGGAACTGGATGGAGATGTAAGGGGCAAAAATAGCAAGTTGTGGGATTGTAAGGAATAACTTTTGAGGTTGAATCTTGGTTCGATAATTGAATTTGTTATTGAAATGCCATGACCTAGAGATGATTTACAACCATTATTTGACTTATTGCATGCATGTTTTGAATGATGCAAAAAGGGTTTCTTAACTGGATGTAGAAAGCTCCTAAGATTAGACGGTTGCTTTCTTAAATGGATTGTAAAAAGTGAGTTATTGATAATAGTAGGAAGAGATGGCAATAATCAGATGTTTCCTGTGGCATAGAATGTGGTTTATAATGAAACAACAGAAATCTGGAATTGGTTTCAAGGGTTACTGAAGAAAGACTTGGATATACTTACTTTTATATGCTTTAGTAACATATACTGACTCTTATTATTTATTTACTAAACTTTTTTAATGAATTTTATATAGGGTCTTGTGGAGGCACTCAGTTGGAAGCTTATAAGGTTGAAGTAAGGTTTTGTGCAAAATAAATATTTGCCAATTTGAGAAAGAGGAATCATAAAGGACTTAAATTTTGGAATGACTATTCTGAAAATTTTGTAAGTCATCCAATGAACCTGATTTACTTTTTAATTTAAAGTAGTTAGAACAGGAGTTGGAAAATGCTCAGAGTGATCTACTAATGACTCTAAAGGAAAAATAGGCAAGAGCATTTTTGAACACTTCATTCAATTGTGATATTATGGATAATAATCTTTGTAAAGCATTTAATGGAAGTATAATTGAAGCCCAGAGCAAATGTAATATTCGGTTTCCAAAACTTACTGAGAGTTAAAATGTTAGACTTTTGAGTCATATCATTTTATAATTAATAAGTGCATTTCATTCACATGCATAACGTGAGCATATATACACATATAAATGTTGATTTGGAAAACATTGCAAAAATTGTATGTGCACTCAATTGACATATTCTAGGGGTATGAAAGTTTTAAAATGGTTATGGTATGATTATGTATTGTTTATGTCTTGAATTTTGGTTTGATGGATTATAATTAGTAATTTGCAGTTAATTGTTACAATTGGGAAACTAATGAATTGAAATATACATTTAGTCTAAGAAAAATATCAAGTGGCAAGATAAGTTGACACATGGAAATTAGGATGACTAAACCTATAAAATGAGTGACATTTGGCATAGAAAATTACTCAAAAAATGACAGTAGTGATTAAGTGACAAATGGCATAGGATTTTGATGACATTTGGTAGCTTATCTATAGGACAAGTGGATTGCATGCATAGGTGGCAAATGTCATTGTAAAATAGTGACACCTAGCACCTAACGAATTAAGCTAATGCAGAAATTGTTTTTGCTGTCTTTTTTCTTCTCTTTCCCTCTTACCATCGAAACACACACAAACCCTCACAGCTTCTAAAATTTTGCTTCAATTACGTCCATTACCACCTCAAAACCTTGGTCAAATTCTTCATAGAGATAGATAAATTATAGATGTTGTCTTTTTATTATTGTCAAAATCATTCTACTTCCATCTTGTTCTTGGAATTGTGTTTGCATGCATGGAAGGCTATGTTAGCTTGATAATTGAGGAGGTATTTGAGCTGATCAAGAAGGTAAAATTTTGATCTCTTGTGATATAAAATAATAGAACTTGATGATAACTGAATTGGTGATTGATTGATTGAAGTATTGCTGTTAAATAAGTGTTGGAAAATGATGCATGAATGGTAGTTTCTGTTTTGTTTAGCATGCATAAAGAACAATAGTTTATGAGCTGTTAAATGAATGATTTTGATCTAGAAATTGAGATGAAATTGATGAGGAATTGAGGTATAATTAAGGTATAATTGAGGTATAATTAATGGACTGTTATGAAGATGTTTTGAATTTGATATGAAAGAGTTTTCTTTTGAATTTGGAAAAAAAGAGAGGATGTTAGTGTATATGTAAGAATGATTGTTAGTGACATAAATGAATAGAATACAGAGAGCTTTAATGTAACCAAGATGGAAGCTATATTAATATGAATTGAAGTAGCCTTTGAGAGTACGAATTTTGGAAAGTTTAAAGTGTTAATGATGATCCTAAGTAGATGAAATTCGTGGAGAAATGAGAGAAATTGGATAGTGCACTTCGGGGAACTCTTCCCACGATTGTGGGAAGGTCCTCCACGATCGTTGGCAAGGCTTTGAAATGATAATCTCAGTTTTTTGTGTTTGTTGAACCGACTGAGGAAAAGTTACTCTAAATTGGAATATTTGGACTTAATTAAAGCTAGGAATAGACCTAGTATGTTGCTTGATTAATTGATCAAGAGCTTGATAAGTTAAATTGCTAATTGTTAACATAACATAAAGAATGGATTATTTTGATATCAATGTATCCAAATATGGAAATTATGAATTGTCATAAGAGTAAAGGTGTTCTTATGAATGCAAATATGATCCAAAGGATATGAGTAATGTATACTAGGCATGAATAAATGAGAATTGGAAAATTGTGTGAAGATATATTATTAGAAAGGTTTGGTGAATGTGTGAATGATGAAATGGGAATAAATCAAGCTTGCTTAAGGTATAAACTTGATTGCAAAATAGTAGCACACAAGCTATAATATTTGAATGGTCAAGATCTTTGTATATGAATACATACCCAGAAGCTCAATTGAGCATGCATTGAAACATGATATATATACATATGAATGATTGAATAATCATATGATTGACAACTTAATGATGTGTGAAATATGTGTGTACTGCATGAAGATAGATACACAGGTTGATCGTCAACATCCAGACATTGCCAGATCATCAAGGCAATAGCTTATATGAAGGGTATTGTGAGTTAACCTAGATGTTTCTCACTATGATTGATTTTTTTTAACTTTTAGTTATTTAACTGTTATTTGTATGATTGCTATGATTCTGGACATTGTTGGTTTGAGGAGTTTGATACTTGGAACTATATATGGAAGTGTTTTCAAATTATATGTGTATTATGGAATGTGTACTTAACTGCATGTTGAATGCCAGAATCAAATCCAAAAAATGTGATAAATGATATGAGCACATTGAATGAAAAGTACTGATAGCATATTATGTGAATTGATACATTCCATGACATTGATATGCATGATCAGATAAAGGAGTTATGACCAGAGTGACCAACGTGAAAAAGAGCTTTAAGCTCAGGATTATGCACATAGAGCCAAATGCTCAGTTAGTAATCAGCTCGGTATCCATAACGGATATGGGAAAGTAAATGAAATGAGCCCGGCATCCACAACGGATACGAGACAATAAATAGGCGCTCGGTCACAATAAAGTAAAAATAAAACGGAGTCACTTATGCATTTACATATACATCCTTATATGTATCATATGATTGAATTGAAACGAATTATTGAATTGTTTGAAATAAAGTTGAAAAGTAAATGAGGATGTGTTGTGATATGAAATGTAATACTTATGACAGTATGATAATCTTAATGTACTTGATAAGGTATGATGAAATGTGATGTGATATTTAATACTGGATGATATATAATATTTGTTGAATTGGGATATGACTTGTCTCAGTATATCTGGCTTGAGTGAATACATCAATTATGGTTCACTTATTGAGTTTGCAAACTTATCAAAATTGCAATGTTAATTTTCAGGTTCAAAGGAGATCTAGTTAGACTAATTGCAGTATAGCTACTACAATTGCACATAAGTTAGTGGTTGAGATCAGTTGTACCTGCATATGTCTCTAGTCATTATGCATCAAGAATAGCATTTCTCACCTATTGTCAAATGTATATGTGAACTATGAAGTGTAATGACATTTCTAATTTAATATGATTGTGAATGAAATGATTCAAAATGAATGTTTGAAATGCTTTTGATATGTGATGCATTAAAATGTGGTAATGTGATCGTCTTAACATGCCATCCTCGAAAAGTATGTTCTCAAATAATCATCACTGCGTTTGGGCATATGCTCTATGAAAGTGGTACGTTACACAAGATCTTCTCTCTTATACACATCTTGTAAATTCAAAATCTTTCCTAACACTCATGATCCCCACGTTACCTTTCTTTAATGACTATGACACTCCCTCTTTGATCCTATTGCATATTACAACACTGTTGGTGCTCTTTAGTACCTTTGCCTCACTTCTCATGATATTTAATTTGTTATTAACAAAATTTTTATTGCCTTAATAACATTTACTGAAATACGATTAAACGAATTCTTCATATTTGTGGTCAACAACCTCTCATAGCCTATACTTAACTAAAGCCTCAATTATTTCTCTCTTTGTCTACTGTAATGATCTTCTTGAGACCTAATCTTATTTATTTGAATATGAAGAAACAACCTATTGTTGCTCATTCTAATACTAAGACTGAATGCATAAGTATTTCACTTATATCTATAGAATTATGTTGGGTCACATCTCTTTTTAATGAAATTGACTTATTTGATCTCAAACCCATCCTGTGGTGTGATAATGGCACATTCCTTACTACATATCCAATTTCTTATACTTGCACCAAGCATATTAAAATTGATATTTATTTTTTTAGACTTAATCGTTAATAAAGTTCTTTTCATCCTTTATATACTAGCTAAATATGGTTGTTCCTAACCTTTAAATGCCCGAGACAAAGTAAAAAGGACGGTCTAATGAATTAGTAGTATGCAACTATGTAAATCTCAAAAGCATATTTTTATTATCAAATTTTAATATCAATACATACGTGACTTAAGTTATAAGTCACGTACTCAAGAAAATACTAAGGCAAAAAGATCATAGTAGCAAATATCTTACAAAAGTCAACGGTAATAAAATTATGTAAACCAATAGAAGTAGCAACAAAATAGTAGGAGTAGCAACCAAATAGCAACGTCAGATTGCAAAACACCAACTAGTTACAAAACTACATTAACAAGCACACAAATGGTAATAAGAACTAATTTTTCTACATATTTCTAAATACAAAATCATCAGTAATAGTATTAAGATCAATATTATCCAACGTATCCTTCTTGATCATAAAATATCCAAACCATTCAACCTTTCTTGTCATATTGATAACCTCAGTTAGGTTTTCAATAATTTTAACTTTGAAAAACTTTTGTTAACTGATGCTACAATCACAAAAGTAGTCAATATGATTCAAAAAATAATTGGAATATTTAGATAAAAATTTGTAGCTTTAACAAGTTCAAGAATTTCAATTGTTGACATTGACTCATTTGGCAAAGTTGTTTTCAATACTTTTAATTTAGAAAAAGATAATCTAAATCTATATCTGGCATATTATTATGAGAAAAAGTAGTTTAAAATTAGTGCAACATTCTCTTAGTTCATTATCATCCAATAACCTCAACCTCTTTGAATAAAATAAGAATCTGAGAATACTTTCAAATATTATTACTTGCTTAAATATATTCTTTAACTAAGTAATTGTCATATCCATAATAACTAGAAAGTAACTGACTCTAAAGGACTCCTCACTTATTACGTTTCATCATCATAATCATTTTCTTCAAATTGTCCTTTTCTAATAATACAAAATCTAACTAAAAGTGTTGGCTCTACATTCATCTTATATCAAGACTTTTAGCAATATTCATACTAGAGAAAAATTCCTTAATTTCTATATTTCTAAAAAATTACCATCACACCTTCTAATCTCTCTATTATAGCGTCGGTGCTTATATGTTTAAACTGCAAATTTTTGCTCAATATATTAATAGTAAATAAAATATGATACCAAATAATCATGCCAAGTAAAAACTCAAAACTCTCAAGTGAACCAGCCAAACTTTTCGCTATACTCTTTAACTTGGCATAATTACAAGATATTGATAATTCCACCGAAGCCAATCTTATTTGATGATCTTGAAATCTAATAACTTTAACGCTTTTTATTGGACAATGATTTCAGGGTTAAGCCTAGAACATTATCAAGTAAAACCTTCCACCTTTTAGGAGAACCTTAAAATAATGCATGTATGCGTTATATAGCTCTAAAAAATGAAACAAAATTAATACAAGAATGCTCCATATCACTAAAAGTAAGATTAAGACTATAACAAGCACATGACATATATAATGCTCTAAGATTTATTTCAAGTAATGGCTTTTGAATTTGTAAGGCCCCATAATATACCCTAGAAGTATTATAGCATGTCTAGGATGTAATAAGAAGTGAACACTACAAATTAAGTGCATCTAAGTATATATAGTAAGGGACAAAATGGTACTTAATGTAAAAGATATTTGTAAAAGGGCAATTTGTACATTTCGGCGTGGAGATACATACTTAGACGTAAAATATGGATGAGATTGGAATTAATTGATGAGATTATGTGCTAATGTGAGAATTAAAGAAAGAAGAAGGACTAATGTGCAATTTTTCCTAAAGTTATCAAATGAACCAATAGGGTTAAGGAATATGCGACCAATAAGAATAAAGCATATGTTTCCAATATTAAGCAAGCATGTGTGTGAGTCTTTGAAGTGTATGAATGGGCATAAGGATAGGAGAGAGGGACGACCTTTAGGGTTGGGAATTCTAGGTTTTTCCTCTCTACTTAATCTTCTTCATGACACCATTTTTCATATAAGGAATCAACCTAATCTTTGGTAGAAACCATGGTAAAATTTAGTGATTTTCTCTTCATACAGGGTTTTGTTATGTATATGTAATTGTTAAAGATGAGTTTTGAATGGGTGTGTTATGTGTAGAGGAGGAGAAGACCAAAGGCAAAGGCAAAGGTAAAGAGAAGCAAGTAGAGTGAAGTGAAAGGGTTTTGATCACTTCTTCAGGAGGTATGAGATTTTTGATATGTTTGCTTGGATTATGAACGTGATGTGAGGGGAATTGGTAAAGGAAGTATCCTATTTGCTGATGAGATGTTGGTTAAAATTGGATGTGTTTTTGTGTTGTTCTTACATAATAAGGCCAAAGTTAGTTGATTTGGAATATACCTCGTTGGATCGATAGATTCCACTAAACAGACTTTTGTAATATGGCCATATCTTGGTATTTAGACCTCCAAATTGGATCATATTAATTGGAGATTAAACTAGATACATACGTATAAAACTTTCATGAAGGAATTGAAATCTAATTCTACCTCTAAGAGTCTTGAATTCTGTCTTGAAGTTAAGTTTTGGTTGTTGTCCTTATTTTCAAACATCCTATAGTGTTTTGGAGATAAATCTAGAAATACTTAACCAAATTGCGTGTAATTTATTCCATTAGAAAATTAAGACATATAGGAACAAATGTCTGTAAAGACCATAAAACCTAATTCGAACGTTTGCTATATGAATATAATAGAAAAAATAGAGATATGAATGGTGAGTGTTTGTCACGATTGTGATCCTCTCTTTTGTCACAACTAGGGCATCATTTTCGTTTATGATGTTTACCATATCTCATTCGAACCTTTTTGGATGTCACTAAAGCTTAGTAATCCAAGTATAAGCGTAATATGAGACTCATCATACATGTAATATATATATACTTTAATGCTTTCATTGATGTATTATTGAAAAGGAATATGATCATAAAGCATATTAAATACGAATAAGCATGATAAAAAATTTCAAATTATAATTGTAAGCATAAGGGAATGAATTTTCTTTGTGCTTAAAATTAATCCTTTATATTGACATCTAGTGAGAACATTTTTGACGTTTTTTAAATGATATTCCTTATCTTTATCTAAAAATATAATAATGTCATCAACATAAGCTAAAGTAAATTCTTCTAATCCTTCTAAATTGTCATCCATAAATCTTATATAAGCATGTACGAATAAACAAAAACTTGGAAAATTAATCCCATATTTCAAAAATAATTTGTAAATCTCAATTCTTTAAAATCTGAACTCATAAAACCTATTACTGATCAAGATGAAATAATTTATGGTTATGAATCAGATCAACAAGAAATATATATGGATCAACTAAAATCAGAAGGTTCAAAAATAGAAGAACAAATCAAAAAAAATTAAAGTGGAGAAAAAAAAGAAAATTTTATGAATTTTTGCTCTTTAATGTGACTCTAAAATGTAATTATGATGTTCTGATGATTCGTTTTAACCTGTCAAGTTTTAATTGTGGATAAGTAGGCATACCTAGAAGGGTCTGCAGCTGCTTCTGTTTTAAGACATTACGATATCATCTGTTTTAGAGACTTAAGTCTTCTATTTTAGAGGCTATTGCCTCTTCTGTGGATACCAATCATAGGTATCTTTTATTCTGTTCCCAATACCCACATTTGAAGAAATTAGTAGTCAATGTAATGTATGTTCAGATAATTGTTTTTTTTTTCTTCTGATGCGAACTTATATTTTGAATAATCTCTGAATATCATGTTCAAATATTTTTATATGATGCTTCATGACTTTTATTTTATCATGTATTTTCCATCACTCAATTGTTATGAATCATTGACATGTGATTGTTAGGCGGCTGTTGTGAGTAGTTGCTATCTTGCATCATTATTCCCCTCTAGGCTATATGCTTAACATGGTGGTTTTTCTCCATGTAGGTCATGATAAATAGGGTTAAGGTTGGGAAAATTGCAATGGCCAAAGAAGGATGTGCAACCTTTTTGGAAGATCTTATATCTAAATAGTGTTTTGTATTTATATATATTAAGAAGGAATTTTGTAGTATATATAAATGGCCTATATTAACCATAAATTATGATGAGATTTTTTTTTGTCTGGATGTTATATGTGTAATTTGTGACTTATGTAAACCATAATGAAATATAAGATGTGATATATGTTTGCCTTATCTCTGGAAGTTTTTGAATTGTCTAGGTGTATTTTGGGTGCATCTATACATCCTCCTAGGGGTTATTAGGGTGTCATAAGCTAATGATATTAGAGCATGGTTTAGGCGATTCTGACCTAACTAAAGCTTAAATATGGCCTATAGATGCATATAAGCGTTTGTGTTTGGCCTAATGCGGTTTGTTCCATGTTTTGGTTCTAGATTCAAGTATGGAAAGATCGATTAGATTATGATATTCATGTAATTATACCTATGGGTAGTAGTGTGTTGGTTAACAAGGTTTATAAAAACTATCTTGTTTTAATCCAAAGTAGTGAGTTTGTAGCAAATCTAATTGAATTTCCTTTTCGTGAATTTGATTTGATTTTGGGTATGGATTGGTTATCCAAACATCAGACATGTTGGACCCCGTTTCCAGAGCCCAACATCCGGAGTCCTAAACCTTGAGCTTATTACCCTGTAAGGTCAGGATCAACAAATCCCAAAGGTGGTGCGCCCACATCAGTCAAACACCAAAATCTCAACTTGACCTTATCAAAGAAATCATTGCTCTACGTCTTTAATTTGCGTTGAAACAAGAATCATCTCCATCGGGGTTTTACACCTCAAGATATACTTAATGAGCTAAAATGTGCTCATACCCCAAGCATGCTCTCCCAAACAACCCCTCACTTATTCTAATGCAACTTTCCCAAAAACACTCCAAAAGACACAAATTTTCATGGAGAGACAATACAAGAAGTTAGGAATCTATTGCTTCAGGAATTACATCATTTGGAGGTCGGATGGGGAAGTTATACCCGAAGGAATCGAACATGCCTATACCATCAATCAAATTGTACCTATCTTGGCACAAATGCCATACCTTTTGCTACAAATTTCAGATAGACTTCATTTTTGTCTTGTTTGATAGAGGACTTCAAGATATACAACTTTCATGAAGACTTCAAAGACCAATTCCAACGTTTGAAGGGTAGAAAATAAAGCAGACGATGGATGACGTCATTTTGAGACGATGATGACATCATCAGATGATACAGATTAGGAAAATCTCCATAACTTTGCCTACAGACATCGGATTAAGGTGTTCTCTATATGGTTGGAAATAGGACTTCAAGATATACAACTTTCATGAAGACCTCAAAGACCAATTCCAACGGTTGAAGGGTAGAAAATAAAGCAGATGATGGATGACGTCATTTTGAGACGATGATGATGTCATCAGATGATAAAGATTGGGAAAATCTCTATAACTTTCCCTATAGACATCGGATTAAGGTGTTCTTTATATGGTTAGAAAGAGTACTTCAAGATATACAACTTTCATGAAGACCTAAAATACCAATTCCAACGTTTGAAGGGTAGAAAATAAAGCAGACGATGGATGACATCATTTTGAGATGATGATGACGTCATCAGATGATACAGATTGGGAAAATCTCCATAACTTTCATTACAGACATCGGATTAAGGTGTTCTTTATATGGTTGGAAAGAGGACTTCAAGATATACAACTTTCATGCAGACCTCAAAGACCAATTCCAACGTTTGAAGGGTAGAAAATAAAGCAGACGATGGATGACTTCATTTTGAGACGATGATGACGTCATCAAATGATACAGATTGGGAAAATCTCTATAACTCTCCCTACAGACATCGAATTAAGGTGTTCTTTATATGGTTGGAAAGAGGAATTCAAGATCTACAACTTTCATGAAGACCTCAAAGACTAATTCCAACGTTTGAAAGGTAGAAAATAAAGAAGAATGTGACGGTAAATAGTAACTGAGACGGTCAAACTGAGATGCAAAAAGTCAAACTAAGACGATGATGACGTCATGAGACGAATGTTGACGTCATTTTAAGACGGAAGCAAAATGAGACGGTCAAACTGAGACGCAAAAATTAAAACTAAGACGATGATGACGTCATGAGATGAATGCTGACGTCATTCTGAGACGGAAGGAAAATGAGACGGTCAAACTGAGACGCAAAAAGTTAAACTAAGACGAAGTCTAAGGCTGAAGCAATCAAAGAGCATAACTTTCAGCTCGGATGTCCAAAATGTTCATGCTATATACCGTTGGAAAGATAAAAGAAAGATCTATAACTTTCTAGAAGATAGTTTTGTTAAAATCAGCCCAAAACAACCCAGAAATCTCCCTAAAGTCTGTACACGAATTTTCCCCTTATGAAACCTTGCGAATCATGAAAGATAGCAAAATCATATATCAATAGCATCAGAAGATCATAGTTTTTACAAAGCTTTAGTGGGCATTTCAAGCCTCAAAACATCAATGTTTCAAAAATCTCAAATACAAAAGATTCTTGAACAATGAACAACTCAAAATGCAACTAAAGCCTTGGCTTCAAGAGTAGCTTAAAATACAATAACATTTCAAAAGTGGAGTGATGCCCTTGGCCCTTGACTACTCAATCTCTTGCTCTTCACCTGCTTATGTGGAGGAAAGTGGGGGTGAGCTTGAAGCCCGTGGGTAACAGTTTTACAGTTTTCAACAAGCCAAGACATTTTTAATGCAGAAATTTTTGTGTATGCAAAATCATGAATGCATTTCTCCTATCAACTTAGCATGAACACATAGACATATCAAATGGTTTGGGTAAGTCCAAAACATGACGCACTACACATTTCCAATGAAAAGGTCCTGTGTAGTCGTAATTTCTTGAGGGAGTCCTTGAGGGAGCTCCATGCCACTAGCGGGCAGGCGGGAGAAGCCTATACTTGGGTCAACGTGCA
>JANITX010000008.1:29234375-29244602 GCA_027564395.1 Erythroxylum ulei
TAACATAAGTAAACTAATATAAAAATATATAAAAAGTCAAATAATATTATATAAATTCCAAAATAAATATCCAAGTTGAATAAATAGTTAAATAATTAATAAACGGGAAGATGATTTTATGAATATTGTGAGAATTATGTATAAAACATAAAAACAAAAGGGACTAAAAATAGGCTCATTAATTGATCTAAAAAATCTACCTCCAAAAAATTTTTTTAGAAGCTTCAAATTTAAACTTCTTAAAAAGATATACTTTGAATATAAAAAAAAGTCATATTTATTAAATAAGTGATATTTTATTTTACAACCAAACATTCATTTTTCTTTAAATGACTTTTGTGATGAAAAAAGGTATTTATTGGCCCTCTAAAAACTCATTCAAACAGTCACTTATTAAAACAACTTTTATTACCACCGTCTACTCCACTTGGAAGGAGAGAAATAAGAAATTATACAAGAAAATCGATGAAATAAAATATCCGATCGTTGAACGCATCGTCAATTGAATTCAAGTCGCATTTATAGCTCACAACAAGCAGAGTGTACTTAGCAATGCGTTGAACAACAGTTGAAAGTTGTAATTCATTGTTTTTTTTTTCATCAATTTAGCTCTTTATAGACACTTCAGTATGCACTCATTCCAGTATGACAATGTGACTTATTACAATAGTGTGATAGCTTTTGCTATGATTAATATAATTTCTTTCATTTTTTTAAAAAAAAAATCAGTAACGAGAACAGACTAGATGGAAGAAAGGTAATCTTTTATCAAATTCAAGATGGGGTTAGCATAAGGTGCTCCCTCCAATCTCTGGAACAAGATTCCATCCACCCGGGCTTGAATTCCATCAGAAAGTGAAAGATTTTGCAGCAGTTCTTTCAAACTTCTGTCTACGTCAGCTACAGAATTTCCTATGCCACTCAAGAGCTCTGGAAGAGTAGGGGAGGGTCTTGACAACTCAACAAGGGTGACCTAGGCAGTGAAAGAATAGTCAGGATTTGTTTCCGAACACATTAACATACACATAAGCAGAAATTGGCTAGTTCCTTGAATATTCTTAATCCACTAGACCTACAGCTGCTTAACAGGCCAACAAGTGGAAAGTGGCTTCATTTGCATGCGAAAGCATCTTGTGCCCAAAACCAACTAAGAGGGCATGGCGGCAATGACCTTTTAACCTTGGCCGCCACTTTAGGAGGAATCAAGAAACAATATGCCAATTAACAGTATCCAAGCACTGGTACACTCCATCTTTATTGTGCTAGTTTGCAACTCTATTTTGAACAATCAATCCAAGGGGACACTTGTGTAAAAAATAAAACCTAGTGTATTCAATTGAAATAAGTTTGGAATCCAAAATATATTATCTAAAATGTGTACTAGATCCATGGAGTTGATGAAGCTGAAGAAGTTCAAACCAACCTGCTTGTCCTGGGGAATATTTGCCTTTTGTTTTGCTATGGCAACAGCACGAGAAAGCCCGCCAAGGGCATCAACTAGACCTCGTGAAGCAGCATCATTGCCAGTCCAGACTCTGCCTTGTGCAACCTCTTCCATCCTGTCTACCTGCAAGAAGAAGCATAAACTCCCATTATCTTTCATTTCATAACTTCATAAAATTTTCCCTCTCAAACACCATTGTTTCCTCTTGCTTCGATAGTATCAATTTTTAGGCAAGTGTAAAGCATACCGGCATTGACCTTGAGAATGCTGCCTTGTCTCGAAATTGCTCATACGCATGCTGAGCAGACTTCGCAAAAAGTTCAGCTTCATCTGGTCTGGAAATTTATGCTAGTTAATTTTCTTCAAGCATTATAGCGTATCATAGGACAAACCAAAAGGCAGAGGAAATTGCTCTTGCCTCTGTAAGTGAAGTCAATGAAACATGTAAAATGAATTTTATCTCAATCTATCTTGTAAAGATGGACCCAAATTTCTGTTTTTAAAAGACTAGCAAAATAATATGAAGGGTTAGATGAAAGAGAACAAGACCTCCTACCTCAAAGGCCGTTGTTCGGCTGCAAGGAGCTCAGCATATTTACCTCTTGACAGAATCTCCTTGTTAAATCCAAGCTTCTCATACAGTTTCCCCAGGTTAAACTTCCCTACAAGAGACAATTATGAGGACCATGAACACGGATAATTTATCAAGGTCTAATAAGTAGTAATTTAAACTTCCACATTGTCCCCAAATTGTTGTCATGGTTGTGCTCTATACCAGCAACTCTAAGCTCAAGTACAGTGAGGATTTTCTAAAAGAAAATCAAACCAAATACAGACCATTGTTCCTACTAGATCTAGGGCAAGGAAGAGAATATTATCTAGTGGTTTTCACATATCTTTTAGTTATACTTAACTTAACGTTTGATATTAGGTTCACCTGTAACAACTCCAATTGAACCAGTTAAAGTTAAGTTTTCTGCAACAATGGTCCCTGCAGCCATTGCCATATAGTATCCTCCACTTGCTGCTACATCAGACATTGATGCAATAACAGGTTTTGATTCAGCCAAAAGTCTGATCTCCCTCCACATTCTGTACATGATAACTTGAAGGGCTCAATAAAGACCTAGTAGATACTTATCAAATCAGTAGACATCATAATTTAGTAAGACATCATCTCATACTCATTGTGTAAGTTCCTCTGCAAATACATGTTAACAAATAGTGCGTGACTTTTGGCGGTAAGCTGCCAATTCAAACCAAACTCAACAGCTACCAAAGATGCAATTATTTGTTTACCTATTTGATATGGCATAAGAGGCTTGGAAATGCTAGCATAGAGTTGATTGAAATGGACAACCCAATATGAGATTCTAGAAGGATAATGCAAGGCGAACACATTAAGTGGGTAAATAAGCCCATATTCCTTTCAACAGCTGTCAGCAGCATTGTTTAGTTCTTATGAAATGGTGGTCAGGACAAGACCATCATACAAAAATAATGTTGTTCAACAAAAACTGAATCTGACATTCAGGCGATCCTTTCCTATGGAGACAACAAAGTGTTTTTCTAACAAAGACACCGCTGCCAAAGATGTGTGTTCTACAAGTTTCCAAATCCTTGCATTAAATAAAAGGAAAGAGCGACTGATTCTAAGTACAAGATGACATTTATGACATAATGTCACTGAGATCAAACTTTCAAATGAGTGTCATAACTCAGCAACAATGTCAAATTATTATAATTACAATATTTACACATCAACTGGAAGAAGAAAAGGGAAAAAGAATTAAAACGGTAACATAAAGATTCAATTGTAGCAAACTTACAAATCAGAAGCAAGGGCATCACCCCCAGGACTGTCAATTCGAATAATGGCAGCTTTATATCTTTTTGATTCTAGCAAAAGTTTAAAGGAATTAAAACAATGAAGTGAATGAAAAGCCCCAAAGCACAGAAAAGAAATGGTACGCTTCTAGCTGTAAAGATATAGCAGTTAATGTGGCAAAGAAAAAATGCAGGATGTAGAGATGCTTTTAACCACTTTCTTTACCTTTTTGGGGTTATGTTTTCTATGGTTTGATGAGAATAAGGATAATAGCAGAATTCAGAATGAAATAAGTGATTGAAGCTTAGGTCAAAGACATGAAGACACAACGGACAAACAAGTTTTACTGCAATGTAGTAATGAAGCTAACCCCTCTATTTTCAATGTTTTGGCTAATTCCTTCTAAGCTAGATATAAAACTAATTATTAGTTAAGCACACAATCTAAATCTTTCTAATACTACTAGTCTACTATAACCTAAATAGAATAATTAAAGACCATTTGCATCTAACCCATATTTAACTGACTCTAATTGACAGTCCGGCATTAGCTTTATGTATAATCGGTAACCCAAAAAGACACTCAGAATAATTAATTCCAAAGCTGACATGCCATGATGGCCTAATTTTATATGCTTAACTGTTGAGAATCCAATTCCCTATGAATGTATAACACAATATTTTTTTGAATGTAAAAAAGATGTACCTGTTATAAGAATTCAGATTGATCGCATTGCCTTGTTGCTTAATTCAAGAAAGGATTGCAATTGTTAAAATATAGGTGGCATTTTCTTCCCTTGGACAAAATCTGAATTCTATACATTTGCACAAACTTTGGGCTCAATCAACATCCATATACCTAAACTTTACCCACACAAGTTACCCAAACAACTGAAAAGCTCATTTGCCAATGTGGAATATGTATCCAGAAACATGAATCTATGCTAGGAAAGAGAGAAGGAAAAATAAAAAGAAAGAAAAATGCCATCCTTGCTTAAATAACAACATTCAAGTATGTGGAGAATTTGCACTTTGCATCAGAATTCATGATAAACAGAAAGGAAATGAGTTAGCCGAGAAGAAAGATTCTAACCTCTGACACTTCGAATCTTCTCAATTAATTGTTCTGCAATGATACCAGAACCAGGGAAACTTAAAGGACCCCGAACGCGTGTAATGCTACCAGAGGCTCTGATCACAGCTACTAGGTCTTTGCCGCCTGTTAAACCAAGAGTCCAGTTCCTAACTCGTGAATATTTCCTGCATATACAGTAAGGGATGAAAAAAATAATTTAGGTTTTACATCCACATCTTTACAGATACAAGAGATCACATTTAGAAATACAAAGTGATTATCATATATTAAGCATAAACAAGAACAAGTACAAGATCCGCAACAGTTTTGTGGTCATAAAGCAACAGATTCTCTAATGTTAAAAAGTAAGGACATTTGACCAATAGTACAGGTTACCTAAACTTTGTTCTAAGTGCAGACTTCACAAAAATACAGAGACTGCAACTTAGTAATTGAGAAAACTACAGATATAAAAGTTAATGAATGAGGATATTGCATCAAGAATCAGTGTTTGCCTGAGATATTTGGATGTCATATCAGCAGTTATGCACGTTTTATTATTCAAAAACAAAAATAGAAATATTAGACAAGGTTGAAAAACAGCCAGCATTCGCATAAGACCTTGAGTGCGATTCAAGAACAACTGCATTGACAAAAATAAAGCTGGAAGATCCAATTTTTAATTTCCGCTGGTCACAAATATTGGGGCAATAAAATTGTCAGGGAACTAAAATGATCCCCTAGCTGACTTGCATGCAATAGAAGCTATACAAATGCAGAAATACCTATAGTCAACCATAGGCAGAATTTTTTCCTTTTGGACACCCAGTTTTTGTTTCAACATTGAGATAATCTGCATGAAATAAGTTTCTTTAAGATTCTAGAATTAACATGAAACAAAAGCTTCTTGTATAAACGTAAGGAAACCAAGCATTTCCTATCCAGCTGGGCAGACTTGTCAAATGTAAAATATAGTCACATGCTTTACCATGCATTTTCAAGGCATAGAAAAGTTTACAAGAACTTCAATTATCACAGAATATATAAGTTCTCACTGGGCACAAAGCATAACACTGTTGGAGGTGCAGAGAAAAATGTACCAACCATTAGTGTAAAACTGCATTTTCACACTTTAAATTTTCGGAAACTCTTTTTGGTATCACAGAGACTAACTCATATTGAAAACACATCGCACTTCTGAAAGACCTAGGAAAAAATTTTGTGTACCTCATCATCATATTGTATTTTTGTTATAAACCCCTCTTCTTTTAGTTTTTCTACTTCATAAACTCCTCCATTGATGAAATTCTCCATATCCTCTCTTTTTTTCCCTGCAAAAATTTGAAGAAGCCAGTAAATCTCACATATTATGGGATCAAGGAAAAGACTAAGATAAGAAAAACCTTTTGTGGAAGAAACTTTATCCAGCCAATTCCCATAGATATTATCAAGTATTGCAGTCAGCATTTCACAATTCTCTTCTGACATAGTTTTGCGTGTTAGTTGATCTCCAGCACTTTTATATTTACCAATCCTTTGCACTTCTAGTTCAATTCCAACATTCTCCAAAACACCTACAGAATGATTGTGTAATGAGGATCAGCTGCAAATGTGCGTCACAATCTTCATATGACAAAAAGTTTGAGAGAGTGGAAAGTACAGTAAAGAAAATTTACTCTAAACATGACTGTCATTGCAGAATGGATGTATGGGAGCACCTCAGGAGCAAAAACAGATTAGAAGAATTACAAGGTGCACAAGTATTCGGGAGCAGTCCCAAAAGATGAAGAGTAAATGCAAACACCATGGATTGCATATTTTAAGGATCATTTCTCAGCAATGAAATCTTAGCTCTTGATATTTGATGGTCAAATTCCTTTCAATTTGTTTCTAAGAAAATTAAAAAACGGCCTGTCAACACTTCTGCAACATCTGACTTATAATAGAATCTTAGAACCTAATAGCAATTTAAAAGCATCTAATTTATCAAAAGCTTCCATCATCATAGCTCACACCAAGATGAAACTTCACTTCAGAACTGGAATTTTGTGAGAGCATACAACTAACTTTTGTTTTCAGTGACCACAATTTCAACGGTCCTAGTTCTTTCCATCTTTATGACCATTTTCAAAGCACTAATGAATTATTTATCATAATCCAAGATAAAATCCAGCATGAAGATCAGATATCCAATGACTACTAATCCATTTATTCAAGTGACACTTCAAGTAATGGCATGCCAGCAGGGAGACAGTAATATACACACCGTTGCAAGCTAGCTGAATGACTCATACTATATGATGAAGAAAAAATATTTCAACCAGAAAATACAAATTTCCTGCTCAAAGCAGTTAATTGACAAGAGTAATCTTGTGATCAACATAAACCCACTTTTGATTAAGTGATCAAACAGTAATAAGACGATACCCTTTTCCAAATGATAGCCTTCCAGCAATGAAGCTATGGACCTATGTTTAAGCGAAAAATGACAAGATGCAGCAGACTTAAATCATTTTCAGCAGCATATGATCACTTCACTGAAAACAACTGGTTTCAACCTTTTCCCAACTTGAAGATCACCGCAGACAATCAAGGTTCCATCATGTCTCCAACATTTGGGAAATGTAAAAATAAAACAAAAAAAGAAGAAGAAAAGCTTGCTTTACTAACCTCGGAGAAAAGATGCCTGAACAGTCAATCCATACAGAGAAAAATAAGCACTTGGCGGGGCATATAGCTCATCACAGGCACAGGCAAGATAATATTCTTTCTCTCTACAAGCAGGGACATATCCAATGATGAATTTACCTAGCAGCACCATGGAACATAAAATCATTTTTGTTATAGTTGTTGCAGGAGTATGTCTGTCAGCTATTGGCCATTCGCAGAGTAGTACTCATATTTTTCCACGGTCCACCCATTGATAAAAACTGGCATATATATTTATGAAGTTGAAAAATGTTTATATTCAGAACCAAAAAAATCTTACATATCGTAAAAGGTTTCGATGATCTACACATCCAGAAGTAGTTGACTGAAATAATGCACGAAAAAAAAAACTGATCCTAGAAAACAATATCTCATCACAATGCAAGACATCTTCACACAGGAAACTGATAAATGCCCAAATATCATATACATGGAAGAAAAGCTTAAGTAGTAACAAGATGATGAACACCATATTCTAACACAAATGTGGGCAAACGCACTCATTAATGGAAGCCCACCAGGCATTGCATGGAGCTTCAATGCATAAAACACCGGTTGTTATATTTCGAAAAGAATTGCACACAAATGGGAGAAAAAAATATTTATTGCAGCTAACAACTGGGGAATTAAATTAGAAAATATTTATAACTTATTCTTGTCTGCCACCTGATTTCTTGAAATTCAGAATGTGCCTCCGAATTTCCTCGACTTTAGCCCATCCACAATTCAAGGACTCAATGTGGAGATAAACACCAGAAATACGAGGATCATATGCAGCTTTAACAAGATTCTCGCAAATTTGAGGCAGAGATAGGGACGAAGAGAACCTGCTCTTTAGCTGATCACTTATCTGACATTGAACCGCAACAAAACTCAGAAAAATTAGAGAATCAAACACTCTGTAAGTGATACAGTGGCAGTTCCAACTGTGAAAGAAGTAGGGAAAAAAAGAAAGAAAAAAACCTGGCCTCGAAGTTTCATAGTCAAGACACTGCCTTTACGAACCCGTTCCCAAGGGAAGGCGACAAGCATTCGAAGCTTAACAAGAAAACGTTCCCAAGCTCCGAATTCTCTAAACTGAAAATCACCGCTTGGATAATCCCCATCAGAACTTCTCTCATCGGTTTCATTTTGTTTAGCTTCAGATTCTACACTCGCTTTCGCTTTCTCTTCTTCGGAGGTGGAGGAGTCGAAAGCGTGAAGAGAGAAGGTTCTGCGATGAAGCAAGCACGGAACGGAAAAAAAGGGAGAGGGAGAATTGGAGATAAGGACGCGGTGGTGGTGGTGACGGAGGTCGGAGGAAAGGAGAGTGAAGGATAAGCGGGGCTTTGAGAGGACAGAAGCAATGGCGCGGTAGCGGAGAGGAGTGAAGTGAGGAGCGTGAAGAAGCAGTAACTTCGACATGTCTGTTATTTAAATCAACGACTCAACTGAACAGGTGGAGTGAGAGAGAAAAGGAGAAGAAAAGAAGAGAAGAGACTGGCAAAGTGGCAACGGCCCATCGATGACAAAAGGTCAAGTTTTGTGCACGTCATAAAATAACCAATTTCAATTGCTCAGCCTCAACTCAAACACGTAAACTTCTTTGAGTCGCTTTTAATCTAGAGATACAGTACCGTACCAAATTTACTACTGAATTGAATTTTAATACAATACCAGTATCAGTATTTAGTATTGGATTAAATTTTGGTGTGATACCAACATCAGTTAATATCATGTATTATTTCGTATAATTTTCTAAATTTATAAAATAATTTTTAAATTTTTTTTAAAATTATAAAATAGTCTATTATTATATTATATATTAAAAAATGATCGGTACGAGTTAGTATCGACCAGTATTTAAACCCAGTATAATTAACTTTTAATTTCGTATCGATTTTGGTCTGATACAATACGTATTAGCGGATACATACCGATATCCAAAACACTGAAACATACAATAATACATAAATTAATATATTAAATTCGGAGTTGAGAATTGAGAGTTGAGACAGGAATTACGAATATGTAACTGAAATCAAAATGAAGTTGAGAGCCAATTGTAAACTTCCATGGGCTTTTGTCATTGGACCAAAGTTCCGACATGCGTTGGTTCTAGGCCCACTTCCTTAATCAATGGTTTTAATTCATTCAAATATTCGTTTTAACTTCAAGAAATTGTTAGGAGTTAATTGTATGAAGATATTAATATTAGGCCTCGTTTATCCATTTTTACTTAAATTTAATTAATTTAAAAAATTATCTAAAGAGATACTAAATTATTTATTTTATAATGTTCAACTATCAATTGAATGCTCTTAAATACGAAGAATAAAATTTACTTTAATTGTTAGAAATTTTATGAAAAATAAAAAATTAAAAGAAAATAATAATTTATAATTTAAAATATAATATCTTTTAATATTAATTTATTGTTTTAGTTAACTCCTTAATATTTAAAAATAAATAAATGAATTACCATTCAAATATAAATTATATCTTATATAATCAAAATTTAAGAACTTTTTAAAGATTTTTTTAAAGCATTGCTCGCATCATAAAATAATTCTTCTAGAAATTGAAAACAAATTTGTGTTAAAAGCTTTTAAAGGGGCTAACAATTACAACTAGTAACATCGCAAGTAAAAATCAAGGATATACTCCTTAATATTCGTACCAAAACCTATTTGAAGTAAACTAACAAGAACAGAACATAAAGAAAGAGAAAATATACAATGATCCCTCCATAAGTTGCACTTCACTCCAAAAAAATATCAGGACTTTGACAATTAACTTAACCACAAACAAGCTGCTAAAGTTGCCTGACCCACCTTCTCTCCCATCTGCAGATTCGCCCCTCTTTCTTCTGAACCTTCCGTCCCCTCTCCTAATGTTGTACCTCGTTTTCGAAGTCCAACATTCGAAATCATAAAAGCATGGAGAACACACCACCCAAACTTACTGATCGTAATTGGGGAACTTTCATTTGAAATTTCAGATCGGCTTCTTCAGAACATTTGTTCCCCATTAACTTTGTTGGCCCCCAAAATTTTCTTGATGAATTAAGCATGATTTAAATAAATTATGAGGTTTGATGGATTAATTTTTGGGGCTCATTATTATTGTTAAGGTTAGTAGGATTCTTATGACATAGTGTAGCACCCCACTCCCGCAGGACCCGAACCCGACA
>JANITX010000008.1:29342220-29359492 GCA_027564395.1 Erythroxylum ulei
AAATATTAATGATTAAGAATAGTAGTCAACTTAAATTTATGATATTTTGATCTTATTAACATTAAAATTTTAGGTATATTTATCTTATTATGTCCAAAAAATATACTTTCGAAAATTTAAATTACCTACCATGCACGTGTTTTTCAACAATATGTTTAAAACTTTGAAAACATTTTACAATTTTTAGATTTAATAATAGCATTGAACTTAAATTTATTATTTTTATCTTATTATTATTAAAATTTTATGTATGTTTAGCATTTTATATCCAAAAAGATAATTTTTAGAGTTTTAATGCATTTTATGTATATTTATTTATTTACGTATTTATTTAAACAAGTTTATAAAGAAGGAAAATGGAAAAATATGAAAAATCATATATAA
This sequence comes from Erythroxylum ulei, assembly GCA_027564395.1. Lineage (NCBI taxonomy): Eukaryota > Viridiplantae > Streptophyta > Magnoliopsida > Malpighiales > Erythroxylaceae > Erythroxylum > Erythroxylum ulei. Next base: position 29,342,605 of record JANITX010000008.1, read on the forward strand.
ATGTCAATTATAATTAACCTTAGGATTATTAAGCACACTTACCATTAAAAAATTATCAAATTAAGATAATTAATTATAAATTCTTTGATATCAACTTTGGTGACGAAATAAAGGTTTAGCCGAAAAAAAAGTACTTTTCTCCAAAACCACAACATTGTGTGGCGAATTTTGAAATCCTCTCCAAAAGTCTACATTTAACGACAATTTTCAAATTTTCGCCAAAGAAAATATGGCTAATAGTCTATTATGTTGTAGTATGAGATAAAAAGGGAACAATTTAAGGGAAGATGAGGTTTGACATTTAATGTTAAAATAGATATAAGTAAGGGGGATTTAAATTTAAAATGTTTTTTAGCTTCTACTAAATTACTAAATATTGATATAATTTGACACATTGAAATTATGATTTTAATTGAAATAGTAATTTTTAATTTAAGAATCAATAAAACTGAACATTAAAAAAGTTAATTACATTGTCATCAATTTAGTAGTCATTATGGTATAGAGTAAGTAAATAATTTATAATATTATTTATATTAATTATGACTATCACAAAAGCCATCAAAACACTATATATCTTTTTTCTTAAAAGGAAATTCTGCCTATTGCAACAAAGCACGTATGGTGGAACACCGACCGCATACATGTTAGGGCTAGAGAGTAAGAAAACTGCAGTCGTCAAATCTTTTCCACAGAAGCTCTCAAGATCTCACTTTGAGTCTTCTCCTTCTTGATGTTACACATTCATAACTCTCGTCACATACACCTTCCACAGACAGAAGCATTTAGAATTGGGACCTCAAGTTCCCTATTCCCCAAGCTCCTAATGAGGGCTGCCTTTCCTTGCCTTCCAACGCCCAATTTCGCACATACAGCTGGGGAGCCTATTCGTCGATCATTATCTTATTCACACAGCTTTTGGTGCTCAAAGAGATCTACTTAGGAAAATTAATCACGTACGTTGCATTGAGAATGACTTCAAGTTCTTGCAAGCTTTTATGAATCGAATTTTCGTTATTTGCAAATCAACCGTAAAGAAATAGGTGTTGGAGTAGAATTTAAAACTTTTAAATATTTGAAGTTCTTACAATACTCATTCCTGAACATGTGTACTGATGAACTTTAGATAATTAACCAGCGACTAATTAACATGTATACAGGTTGGTCGGGAAGTAGCTATATCAGACACAAATTACATTTTGTTGGTTTCATCAGGGAAATATTCTCCAAAGTACTAATCATTCACCGACTTTCCTCTTCTGTTACACATTTCAGGCGGACTTTTGAGAGTGTTACATTTAAGAATATCCCCCATAAGGCACAGCAAGCCGAGCTCTATATGAAATCCGGGACATGTGATTCCTCTTGTAGGAACTAGATCGAAGTCGTTTTCCAAATGAAAACGACTTGGTCACACCCATGGGATTGTGATGATTTATGTCCCCCACTAATGGAATTGGGAGTTTGAAGCATGAAAACGAAATGGGAAAAGATATAATTGAACAAGTGGTCACATGCATGCCCTGTACTACTGGGTCTGCAGCTGCTCGTTTACACTTGCTATTGTCTTCAGCTGTGTGTATCTACTATGACTGCAAGATCAAAACTAGCTGTATATGCTTGGAAGTTATCCCTTCAATGCACTTGTGATTAATTATATCTCCAATTACAGTTATAACTAATATCACCAACTAGCTAGTCGTTATCAGCTATAACCAGTAAGTGGTAGCTCCCAAACTACCCCGCACATGGTTAATTATAGCTCTTCATATATGATATACTGTTTGACGTGCTGTTTAAACAATACTCTTCTCTTGTATCAAACATCATGTCCTAGGAAGATTAAAACTGCAGAAAGCTGAAATAGGCACAAAAGTCTGCAGTTGCAGACGAGGTGGGGGTCTAAACAGGCTATTTATAATGTGGTAAGGGATTCAACTCTCACTAAATAATTTATCATTTTTAAGAATTCATCTAATATACAACTAAACTGACAGAGAAAAGACGACTACCAAAAATATATTGCAGTTGGACTCTCAAGAGCTTGAATTTCCATGCAACGATCATTATTATATATATTAGTTGGGCCAACAGGCTGTAGAGTTTTGTCAAAATCCTAAGCCAAATTACCAAAGTCTCCGTCGCGCCGCGTGCATGGCAATATTGCCCCACCACGTCTACCAGGTTCTAGCCATTTATCCGTATTACTAACTGCTAGTAGATGTTTTATGGACTTCTTTCTCGATTCATCCATGAACTAAGAATTTGTTCCCTTTCAACTTATCACTATTTGTCATAAAAACTTTCCTCCTCTTTTTTCTCTTTTGCCTGTTCTAGTGTCTTGGAAAACTGGTAATCCTATAGTTATTGCTAAAACCATAATCATTTATTCAGAGCAGCATTTTGCTGACAAAGAAAATGAGTCACTAGAGTTGGTTTAACCCGTGGCTATTCTTTTTGCTGCTGAAACCTGCAGAATACCATCAATACAACACAGGACTTTGGCTGTTCATTGCGCGAAGATCCATCGGTTCTTAACCAGAATCTGCTTGGAATAGGACAAATAACATTATGTTTCTCTGTCCCTGAAGAGATATATGTAAGGAGGTCTTTAGGTAGTAAATGCTAAGAGCACTAGTACAGTCTCAATCTGACTTTGCTAGTACGGATGCATTATGTCACACTTCGTAGTGAAGCCTTCCTAGCATAACGTAGTATTGTTATTACCATACGTCCGTTGAGTGATTAGCTAGGCAACTCTGGCTGTTCACTGTCGTTTCTCTGATATCGTTTAGGTCCTTCTGCATTTACTTGCTTCCACATACCATGGTATGTGTTCATTGCCAAAACATGATGAACAGAGAGTTACTATGTTCCTCTAACTAGGTATTACAGATGCATAACCGATTAAATGAGTATGAATTACTGTGGTAATAATGGTTAAGAAAGAAGAACTTTTGTCAAGAATACCAGTACCATGGCATCATCTATACTAAAAATAGCAGATTGTCATTGAACACCCTATAATCATACTGGAGAAAAATAACAACTATTTGTAGCAGATACTGCCAAGTCCTAGGCATGAGACTGAGTACAATCATGCTGCTATTGTCTAAAAACATTTTTAGTTAGGTACTTTCTCTGTGTATACCAAATATATAAGTTCACATCTAATATTGGTAGGAAGTTGATATCATTACATTTCATGATTGAACTCATACATCAGAAAGTCCAAAACAGATAGCTAGCTAGCACAATCAAAGGTTGAAGTTCCTTTGAACCTTTCTTCTTTTTTTTTTTGGGTGCTATCTGGACTACATAATCATTCCATGCTTGGACACTGAAAAACAAGAAATGAACAGCAAAACATAAACTTTTACATTCTTTTCCCCATCCCGTTGTTCTTTCTTACCTTTGAACTATTCTGAGTGGCGGGATTGACCCTTTTTGCTACTTCCACCGTCTCATCGCTTCTCCTACCTTTAGCCTTTTCCTTGAACACCATCGATTTCTTAGCTTTCCTATCAAAGCTATTGCCTTCAACCTCAGCTTCTTGGTGCTTGAAATGAGCCGTGCCTTGGTGACTTGGGCCAGAAGAAGCATCAGAAGCCATAGAATCGTCACTTTCATCTGCGTGATTGTAGTTTCTATGATTCCCTTCATTTTTGTTGGCTGCTTCATCACTGCATGCATCAACATCATCACCATATATTGGGGAACCAATGTACATAGTCCACCCTGATTCACAGCTGTTACACTCTTCTTTGCTTCCAAAGATTTTGGAAGACTCCATAGCCGTATGCAAGAGAAGGAAAAGTTAGTACAGAAGTTGAGTATACTTGTGGAGAGCTACTAACAGGAGAACTTTGGCGCCTTAAATAGGCACTTAAGAGGTTGTGTTAAGACTCCTACAACCAGCAGCTTACGGTCTTTAAATATCTGACCCAAAATGGTTTTCTTCGCACAAAGAACAGAAATACTCATCTCACATGCATGTTGAAAGCTGCCTGCTTTATCTTAAATGCCTAGGATAAGTCTCACCACCTGAAAATCTAAAATAACACCCATTAATTCCCCGTCTTTAAATTGCAGAAGACAGCTAGAAGCTGTCAAAGAGTGGAATTCTATCCTTACAAAAGGCATAAGTAACTAAGTTTCTTATATTTGAAAGGACGTGAGTTGTTACACTTAGACATTGGGTTCCACAAGTAAACCTCTTATCCATCTTTACTGCTCTGAACTTAGCCATTAATAAAAGGGATGCATATAAATGCAAGGGGCAGATTGGCGCAGTCCACAAAACTAGTGAGAATATAACACCCGTTTTTTAAATAGGCCTACAAAGAGGACATCTCACTGCCTCATTTAGCCTTCACAACTATATAAATATTTGTCCTGCCTTTAAGGATTGGCAGGCTTTAATTCACCTGCATAAAATTGCTATAGAAAACAACTGAAGTTAGAATTTTTAGATTTGTCTATATATATTTGGTGAGAGGGAATTTCTCAAAGTAGCTTTCTGTTCCTGTTTCCTGTCCTCCTTTAATTTGTTTGCAACTGTCCTCCTCAACTTAGAAGTATCATCGCCTTTGGTGGTACATGGATGACATGTTGCATTGCCTTTGTTAGATTTCATGTGTCCATCTCTATGACAGTGCAAAGAGAAGCTTTTATATCAGCCGAGGTTTTAGGCAATGTAGGAGACATCAAGGTCTGCTATAGTGAAACCAAAGCATTACTCCTAATCTGACTATCAACTCCAAATTAATGAAAGCTTTACACCAACTGTTGTAGGAATTTAAAAAAAAAAAAACTACTGATGGATAGTAAGGGTAAAAGCACAGTGAAAAGACAGATATCTTCCAAGTATAAATTTACCTGTTAGGTGGATATTGAAATGACTGTTCACTTCCTTTCTGGTTTAAGAGCATGTGGTTTCTGAAGGCACACAACTTCAACACTTATTTCGTCTTGGCTTTTTAATTACTTAAAGGGAACTATGGTTGCTTCTGTTTAAGCAATATATGTGTCATTCTGTGAGGGAGTACCAGCAGTCTTGCTGTCATTTTTGACAATTTCACTTCATCATGTTCCCAGGTAAAGGCAAATTGCTACACCATACAAATTTCATCCTCATGATCTTTCTTTTTCATCCTCACCTAAACTGAAAATTTAGGCCCTTACGTAACTCATTATTAAATTGTTATTTTTAAATCAAATTAAAGATTGTTTATTTTTATAATTAAAAATTCTGTAACTACTAATTCAAATATATTTAATAAAATTTTAAATACAAGTAATATTTCACAATTATATGTTATTTTAAATAAATTAATAATTCAAAATGAAACGTTACATAACATTTTACTGCCTAGGCTTCTAACACGAAATTCTAAAGAGTCTAACCCTAGACTGGAGTAGAAGAGATTCTACTAGACATAAGCCTACCACTTGAGAGAATTAGATTTCTTATTCTGGTTATGACGTTGTTATCATGTTTTATTAAATCTTATTCACATATTTATATAAATCCTATATAAATATATGGATAAGATTTAATAGAACATGACTGAAATAATTCGTGCCATTCAAGGCACAAATGAACAGACAAAACCTCAGTTATTAACCATTTGGCTACCGACACAACAAAGCATTTTTCCTATCGAATAGGAAAGATACAAACCTTAAGGTATCTAACAAAAAATTCAAACCTTGATTCACAATTCGATTTTTCCTACTATTGGGTTAATTAGTGATTGAAAGGTTAAGTACAATGACGGGTCAAAGTTTTCATTCATAGCATTTCCTAGTGAAGATGATATAAAGAGAGGTTATGTGTTTTACTTTTACCCTGTTTTGGCATTGACCATTGGGTTCTATATGCTTGCAAGCATATATAGAAGTTACTAGTATCGTAGACGTAGTTAGGCATCAGTCAATTGTTTATATATATATATGAAATAGACCTTAATATTCAGACTGTTTGTATGTTTATTAAAGAGATAAAATTCATAGGAAAATCAAAAGGCCCCTGATGTTGCAAGAAGCGGTGAAAGCACATGACATGCCTTCGTTGCTCTGTTTGTAGCTGAGACTAACCCATTTTCATGAGACACTATGCGCCCACCACCAACACAATTGATAACTTGTGTTTCCAAGATTAGAATTTTTAATTATCAGTGGGTCACAAGATTCAATAACAAAAGAGCCCGTTTACTTAGAAGACTGGTTTAATGATTACTTAGAAGCCTGGTTTAATGATTGAATATTTAAGATAATAATGATTAAAAGACATGGTGGGTATTGACTATTCCAAGATCTGGGGCCAGCTGCGTTTTGGAGAACAAAAAGAACTTGAGAAAGAGTTCAAAAGGAGCAGGGCCTGGGTTGAGGACTCACATGTCCCCATAGTTGTGAGCATGGAATTGGCTGTTCCCCACTCATAAATCCTTCTCCATGACTTATATGGCATTGGCAGCACCAGACAGGGTTTGGCCCATCAATTATTCTTTGCTGCTTTCTCTTTTGCAATATATACACGTATCCGTCACTCCTCACCATTCTCTTGACCCCACGTGAGGCTCGAAGACATGCATGGTTTTATTGCAAATGGGACAAATTTTCCTAAGCTGTACACGTCCTTTTCTCTCTCTCTCTGTCTGCGCCTAATGTTGCTTACGTGATGAATGAGCGGATGCTCCTCCCTTACTTCTCGTATTCGAATATCAAAGCTACTCTCCTTAGCTTTTAATTCCGTCCAAATCTCATGCGTTGTTCCGCAAATATATAAAATCAACTAAGTTAATCTCATCTAACAGTTTAATTTATTATAATAAAATGGTCACTTAATATAGTATCAGAGTTTTTGTGACCAACTGGTCGTGAGTTCAAATCCTACCACTCACCTATTATTTAGTACAAGATATAGTGAACCTGTGTAATTTTCAACCTTAACGAGCTTTCACTTGAAGGGATGTGTTAGTGATTACATAAAACTAATTAAATTAGCCTCATATAATAGTTTAAGTTATTGTGATAAAACCGTCAATTACCAGCTTTTTATCAATATACAAAACTATATGTGAGAACGGTACTTAATGTTCCAAAATAAAATAGTTCATCTAAAATTTTTCTTAAGATCGTGATCTAAAAATTATCTTGTACATCAATTTTTAAATTATGATTTAAGAAATAACAACTTGTAATATAAATTTATTTGCGACTTCAATCTAAATTTTATCACTTATACTTTATATTTATACTTGTTATTTTAATATTATTTATTTGTCACTAACTTTATCAATATTATTTACCTTAGATTTATTTTTTTTCCTAATTTTCCTCTATTTACAGAAGAGTATCAGTAGCAATCTAGAACTTAGACTAAGTCTCAATTCTAGGCCTTGTTCTTTTCCTCTAATCTAATTATTAAAGTCATCCGAAAACTTTATGGTACACGGACAAGAATCCAAAAAGGCGATTCTTACTACCGAATTTGATTTGTAATAATGCATCGTATCCAAGAAAAAAGTAGTCTCCGCGCCTTAAAAGGTGAAGAATTAACATATCAAAGAGTTCCTACGGATATGCGAATCAATTTATTAAGAATTGAACTACTTGTCATATCGAAATCTTAATTAGTGCAATTAATTATTAGTTTTTAGGTTTATTATAAATCAAATTAGATCAAGTTAATATTCACATGTTCACATGTTTTGCCATCCGTAATAATAATTTCAAAGAACTTAGCGGATGTTTGGTTAGATGGTTATTAATTGAATGAAATGTAATATAATATTATTTTATCCTTTGAGAGGAGAGTATATGATAAAATGAAATAAAATATGATAAAAGGAGGAGGTTTCTCATTATATCATATTTTATCCTAAACAGTAAAAAGAAGTTACCTCTAATTTGAGAAGTTTATGATGGAATGTAAAATGATAAATAATATTTCACTATGTTACATTATAAACCTTTTTTTTTAATATTTCACTATATTATATTATGAATCCTTTTTATCCCTTCCAAATAACAAGTTTCTAATATTACATTCATTTACATTCCATTCTATTGTAAACCACTCCATTCCATTAAAAATATTACGTCCAACTAAACACAACCTTAAAAAGAATCGCAAAGAACTTACTTGATCTGTGAAAAAAATTCCTGAGCTCAAATAGTTTCTCCCGCCCCTAATTACACCACCTCTATGGAAAACAAATATCATATTCTTGACGACTCCAATTGAGCAACAACAACATCCCTAGCTTGTGCAATATCTCTAACTAAACACATGTAGTTGCCAAGTGCCCTGCCTAGATTTAGGATCGATGTGCTTGGTTCATTTGAGAAAATGGTGGTGAGAATTATAATGAATATAGTGAGGAATAAAAATGAATATTAAAAGGTATGGCGTATTGTCCCAAAAGAAGTTATAAAAATATTGTTCATCCAATCATAATATATTATCAACCATCTTTATTCATTCATTATTCATTCCTTTCTTCCCACGTCATCCCAACTGGCAAAGCACCCCCTTAGACTATGATTAAAGACTTCTTTTCTTATTAACTAGTACACAATTGAACCAAACAAATTCCTTAAACTCACTCCTATACATATTGAATATCATCATCATCACACCCAGTTTGAAATTCTGTAATGAAGCGGGATCTCGAGAGGTCTGGTAGTACGCAGCTTACCCCTAAGTAATAGAGAGGTTGTTTTCGGTAAACCCACATGTAAATGAAACAATTTAAGAATGTTGCAAGTGACAGAGAAAATAGGTAAAATTAGCTCAAAAAATTATTAAGTAAATAAAAATTACAATACATACTTAAATAGATGAAAAAAACAAATAACAGGGTACACATGCTGGCTTCCAGATCTGCGAGTGCCTGAAACGCTACAAAGTCTTACTCTACTTGTCTCTAGTTAGGATAGGAGCACAGAGACCTTGAAGGTATGACAATCCTACTGTCCCCACACACTTGCCCTAGGAAACCAATCAGAATGCCCGTGAGCCTTGTCCAAGAATTACACTCAGAAAAAGGAGAACAAACGAAGAATTGGACTTCCTACGTGACAATTTGCTTATCGCGACTAACATCTCCTCCATAACTACTATACTGTTTTGGCGAAAACTAAAGGTTACTCCTTTACCCTTATCCGATCAAGCCATACTTTTCGATTTCTAGCCACTACCTCAGTAAGGACCAACGTGGACAAATCCTTCTTGATCACTTCCCTCCAGTTTTTGTAAGGCCTCCCTTTTCTCCTTTTGTATTCATTAAGGGTTATTCTCTCACAGCTTCGTACCGGAGCATCAGAAGGCCTCCTGCGCACATGCCTAAACCACCTAAGCCTAGTCTCTCTCAACTTGTCGGCAAAACTAGCTACCTGTAGTTTATCTCTCACCTCACGATTCCGGACCTTATCTCTCCCATATAAATTGAATATATTCAACCTAATTTGATTTAGGAGCGTATAAGGACAATTCCAATTAATTATGCATCCAACTTTTTTCTTTCGTTAAAATCCTACAAAAGTGTTACATTAAGGTAAACGGTTGGAAATTAGCTGCACATCTATTAGTGTCAGTTTAGTATATATAAGAACACATGGTGATGCCCTCGAAGGTTGTAAAATGACTAATTCAAATAGATGGGGTAATGTTCCTATTGAATTGGAAAGTATAATGCCCATGTATTTACTAAACTAAAGGAGACTAGATGAATATGTTTGGCTTGGGGACTCATCTAACGGATTGATCAACATTTCAAATGAACAAATCTTTAAAGGAAGAGGTTAGGTGAAGGATTGGCAAGGAGTGGTGTGGAGTAAAAATGTGATGCTCAAATGTCTCGTTCTTTATGCGGTTGTTAGTGAAGCAAAGAGTTGCCACCTTTGATAAAAATAAGTTATTTGTACTAACAACATGTGCTTTTTTATGCAGGGAAGAACCTAAATTAGTAAAACACTTGTTCTACAGGTGTAGAATAACATGAAGAAATGGAGGAGATGATAGATGTAAGGATGAAAATAGGGCCTAGCCTGGTCAGGCCTGGGTTGATCAAAATTCGGGCCCAATTTTTCAAAAAATTATATTCAAGCTCGAGCCCGAGCCCGAGCCCGAGCCCGACATGAGGCTCAACCGGTAATAACAAAATAACATCATTTTGATATTTTATTTAAAAAATTGAGGTAGTTCGATCCCGACCTGACCCATTGTCATCCCTGTTTGGATGTTGTCACTATTACAAAATCAAAGCAGAATCCATTCTCACGCGCAGCAGAATAATTACAAAAATTTTTCATATAATTTTTCGAAACTCAAAATCACTTAAAGTTTTATAACATTATTGACACATAAAATATAATAAAGTATGAATCTTAATTTGTATCTTATTTTAAAACTTGATCTTTTTTATGGTTTCTCTCGAATCGTATTTAAATTGGTTTATCTTAACTACTGTAACTATATAAGCGTACACCCTCTAATGATGTCTACATAACATGTTAAGAAAACTCTGCAATTATTATAAAGAGACTTAGGCAAGGAGTGTTAACTTCCTTAGAGTGTAAGTCTATTTATAATAAGTTTTAGATATTTTAATGATTTAATTGAAATTAAATTTTAATTTTAATCAAACTTTAATTAGAATTATAATTAAATCTAATTAAATACCAATTATACCCAAATAAGATCCAATATCTTATATCGATTCTTATTTATTAAATATGTCATATTTAATCATAAGTTTCTTAAACTTTACAATAAATCTAACTTGACTAAAATATCCTCTCTCTCTTTAACATGTTCTTTATGTGTGACCCGTTAAGTCCAAAAAAATTTACCAATGTTTATAAATTATAACCTTAAATTATATTTAAGATTAGATGAATTACATTCTTTCAATTTATCTTTAATTTTTCAACTAAATAATTTACATATATAAATCAAAATTAGCATCTAGTAGCGCATCATAACTATCAAGATATTTAAGAATGTCAAAGTTATTTTGATTAACCTTTTATGCATGATTTTTTTGTATAATTAAATCATTTCATCGTACAATATTCTGATTAAGTAGAAGGCTTAATGTCTACTCTTTCATATCCATTAATAATTAATTCAATTAATGACATTTGAAAAATATTTTCAAAGTATCATTATACCTTGACTGAAGATTTCCCAAATCAATATTAATCGACAACAATAATACATTCTCCTTATTCACTTTAGGGTGATGAATCCTATATTGATCACTCAACTTCCTTCATACAGTTCATGTTTTATCCAATGACTACCGATTGAGCTACCTTTGACTAGAATAGGTCATAAGTAGTATTAAAATACAACAACCCCTATATGGAATAACTTTGGAGATATCAAGTTAAACGATCACTTATATAGTCATCACATTAAGAATTTCCATAGATATAGAAGTAGTATTCTAAATGAATTTCTCATATAAGCTCAATTTAGTAAATTTGTTCTTTAACAAGCACTCACGCTTTTGTTTAAGTATCTCAATATCTATACTGATAAGCATGAGCTAGAAATACATATAATCTAGCAAATACATCTAATTATAGTCCATATTTATGCTTTTAGTATGCTAAATTTGAGAGAAACAATTATGTTAAGGTATTATACCTTTTAACTCTATTCCGTACAACCTCTTGCATCATGCTATCATGGTATTGACTTACATCTCACTTGATTCCATTGAAGTTTACGAGATATTAATCAGCTCAAAATGTCATTATATTTTATCATCTATATGATTTTGACATATCTTCAAAATTTTGTCACTAAATCCTTAATATGGAATAATAAGAAATTTGCATAATAGGCATATAATCTTTCTGCGTAACTTTGAGAACTCTTCTTAAACATAACCTATATCTAAGAAATTAAGTTTTAACTTATTATCAACTATACTAAACAAGGTAAATTCTACTTAGAATAAAATATAAATGTAAGAAAAGCAAGTAGTTAGTTATATGCCATAACTACCAAATAAGATCAAGATTTTAATTACACATTACTCTCACCTTTTTTATTTAAAATAATAGCCCTTACTACTACTCAAAAAGATTAACCTAATATCTTTAGTGAGTTAGGATCTCATTCAAATTTAGTTGAACTAACTAAATTAAATTAGGTAGATAAAAACTTTATTAATTATATCTCATGTCATTGTTAGATCCGTTAAGTGACAATTATTTCCAAAATATATCTTATATTTATTCCTAACCCTACTTCTAAATTCATGTGATCATGAGTTTGCTCAACCATATCACACAAATTTAGTTAATTAGGACCTATTGTTATAATATTAAACATATTTATGCTAAAGTGATCCTGAATTTGTTCAACAAGTTTAGAAATAAATAGGACTCTAGTTTATTCTTATAATGAGGGATTTAATTTTAAATAGTTCATCAAATAAAAAATTGCATGTAAAATGTCATACATATAAAACATACAATTTAACATGCATAATATATCAAAGATATATGAAAACATGCAATTTATGCACAAATAATCAAATAATATGCATAAAATATCAAGTTTATATGTTATTCCTAAGTGTACTTTTAAATCAATGTGATCATAAGTTTTCTCATCCAAATAACACAAATTTCGTTAATTAGAACCCACTATTATAAGACTAAACATATTCAGATTAAAGCGACCTTAAGTTTGTTCAACAAACCTAACAATAAATAAAACTCTAGTTTAGTCTTATGATGAGGAATTTAATTTTAAATAGTCTCATCAAACACAAAATTGCATGTAAAATATCATACATATAAAATATACAATTAACATTCCTAATATATCAAACATATTAAAACATACAATTTATGCACAAATGATAAAATTATATGCATAAAGTAACAAGTTTATTTTGAATATAGTTTTTGATCTTTATAATCTAAAATAATATTTTCAGCTATTTGAAAATTTTAGTTAGATTAAACTCGTTGATTCCTAAATAAATTAAATTACTATCCCAAATAGGAATTTGATTTGTGTTTGGAAATAATTTTCAAATTCAATTTAAAATTATTTTCAATTACCTTGACTCCTTTAATTAAATTTAATTGTAAAAATTTCAATTCAAATATGCATCTTGGTTATTATAGAAAAATTCCTTTTCAAAATTTTATAAATAAGACATTTTAGTCTAATTAAAAAACTATTTCTAATGTAACTAGAAATTGCTTTTCTTTTAAGAAAACTATATTTTAATATTAAAGTAAACCACTTTCAAAATTGAATAAAAGCACTTTTAAATTTAATCATGAAAGTTATTTATATTATTTATATAGAGATTGATTTCTTAATTAGTTAAAAATATTTTCCTTAATAAATTAGAAATTAATCTTAAAAATATTGAAAAAGTTCAGTTTTCTCAATTAATAAATGAAAAAATCCTTTTGAATCAAATCAAGAAAAATATCTTTGTAATAAATCAAGAAACTAATTATTTATAAATAAATAAATAATTTCTAAATAAATAGAATAATAATTCTCCAAATAAAAATAAATTAATTTACTTTAATTAAATTAAAATAAATAAAATTAATTAAGAAACACCATTCTCGATTATTTAAGAAATTTTTTTTCTTAATTTTAAGAAATCTAATTCATTAATTTCAATCTAATTGAAAATAATTGATTCTAATTTTAAAAATGTACAAAAGTACATTTTTAAAATTTAATTAAGAATTAACATAATTATTAACTTTATTCAAATAAATAAAAATAATTATTTTATTTTTGCAATTGAATTAAAAATTTAAAACCCTTTCAAATTTTATGTTACCTTAATTTTAAAATACAATATTTTAAATTAGGAATACATTAATCATCCAAATTTTAGATTAATCCTATTACCAATCGTATTCAACTTTATCTTTTACATCATTTTTAAAATTATGATTTGAGAAACAACAACTTGTAATCTAAACTCTAGCGAAAATTTTAGATTTATTTGCAACTTCAATATATATTTAATCACTTATAATTTATTACTTATTTTTATTATTATATATATTATTAATTTGTCACTAAATTTATCAAATCCACCAGACTTATTTCTGGTTAACTTTACAATATTATTTACCTTTGATTTATTTTTTTTCCCAATTTTCCTCTATTTACAGAAGACTATCAGTGGCAATTTAAAACTGACCCTAAGCCTCAATTCTACGCCTTGTTCTTTACTTCTTTTTGCTCAAACCTAATTATTAAAGTTCATACTTCTTTTGCTCGAACCTAATTATTAAAGTTCATCCGAAAACTTTACGGTACACGGACAAGAATCCAAAAAGGCGATTCTTACTACCGAATTTGACTTGTAATAGTGCATTATCTCGAAGAAAAAGTAGTCCCCACGCCTTAAAACGTGGAGAATTGACATTTCAAAGGCATCAATTTAGAACTAGAAACTAAATAGAAAAATAAAGTAGATAACAGGTAATTCACAAAGCATATATTTTACATTGTCGATGAAGGCCTAAATATATAGGTAATGAAATGTAAAAATTAATCAAATAAATCAAAATTTTACATTTAAAAACTTTATTTTAATAAATAAAATTTTATCTTCTAACAAATAACATATCTTATCTTTACTACTCTATCTTCATACTCCTAAATGTTATCTTTAAACAAAGACCACATTTTTAACTTTGAATCATTCTCTAACATCCTACGGATATGCGAATCAATTTATTAAGAAACTGAAGTATTTGTTGTAAGTTTTTTGGTCCTTGATTATTCAAACATTAAAGATATAAATTATACATGAATCATAAATCATTTGTGCATATTCAGATCTTGAATATAATAATACCCACATAGATGAAGTGAATAAATCACTTATTTTTAGCGAAATTCGTCATGATGTAGAGAGAAGAAAGCTTTTACCGAATACGAACTAGTTCTTCTCTCCATTTTGTAAGACCTGTGTTATGCCAACCCCCCACCATGTAATTAAAGACAAAATGAACAAAGTATGTTTTTGTATTTTTCACTTCTTTAGGTGAGAAGAGCCAAAGTATTTATATACAAAAGATGAGGGCAAATGGGCCATCCCTCCTATATCAATGGGATTTGACAGATACAGAGGATCACTACAAATAAGTCAGCTATTTAAAAAAGATTTTCTTAACTTATAAAAGAATTGTCGTTGCTTCCTTGATTCTTGCAAGACCGTTGCTCACTTGGAACTCCATTATCTTCTATACTCCCCCTCAAACTAGGACGAGGCATTAAGGAAAGTCCTAGTTTGTTCCGTAAATCCATAAAAATAGAGTGTGGTAAAGGCTTCGTAAAAATATCAGCTAATTGAGCTTTGGATGAAACAAAGTGAGTGACAAGATTGCCCATTGTAACTTTTTCTCGAACAAAGTGGTAGTCGAGCTCAATATGTTTAGTTCGACTATGGAAGACTGGGTTCACTGTCATATGCAAGGCACTTAGATTGTCACAATGCAAAATGGGTGGTTTAGCGAGCACAATACCAATATCTCGAAGTAGATAAGTGAGCCAAGTTAACTCTGCAGTGGTGGATGACATGGATTTGTATTCAGCTTCGGCACTTGATCGGGCGACCGTGGGTTGTTTCTTTGCACACTAGGATAAGCAATTTGCCCCAAGAAAAGTACAATACCCAGTAGTGGACCGTCTAGTTAATGGACATCCAGCCCAATCTGCATCAGAGAAAGCATAAAGGTCCAAAGTACTTTGGGAAGTGATATTCATTCCATAGTCAAGTGTGCCATTGATGTAGCGCAAAATGCGCTTAACGACTTGATAATGTCCCACGGTCGGCTCATGCATGAACTGACAAACAAAATTTACCGAAAAAACAATATCGGGTCTTGTTATGGTGAGATACTGCAAACCACCCACAAGACTTCGATAAAATGTTGGATCATTAAAAAGTTAATTGCTAGTTGATGTAGTACACCCTTTGATAGCCGTTGGGGTGGAGATGGTCTTGCATCCAGTCATTTGTGCTCTCTCAAGTAAGTCCTTAGCATATTTAGATTGAGAAAGAAATAGACCAGTAGATTATGCATTTCTATGCCAAGAAAATAATGAATTGAGTCGAGATCTTTAATAGCAAACTCACTGCCAAGTTTGTTTAGAAACCAATCCAAAAAAATAGGGTTGTTTCCCGTTAAAATCATATCATCAACATAAATAAGAAGCAAGAGTGTACATCTAGGAGAGTGACAAATAAAAAGTGAAGGATCTGCAATACAGCAAAAGAAACTAATTTCTAAGAGAAAACTTCTTAATCGATCAAACCATACACGAGGGGCTTGTTTAAGTCCATATAAAGCATGTTTGAGTTGACACACATATGAAGGGAATTTTGTGTTCTGAAAGCCTGGAGGTTGCTCCATGTAGACAAGTTTAGAGAGATAACCATGTAGGAATGCATTTTTTTACATCGAGTTGATGAATAATCCATCCTTTTGTGACAACTATGGATATAACAGTACGTATAGTCCCTGGCTTGACCACTGGAGAAAAAGTTTCTAAGAAAACCAATCCTTCAAGTTGATGATAACCCTTCGCAACAAGACGTGCTTTAAAATGATCTAAACTGCCATCTGATTTTATCTTAATTTTGAAAACCTACTTACAACCTACCACATTCATATGAGGAGTTCGTGGAACAAGATCCCATGTGTTGTTAGCATTCAGGTAATTAAGCTCATCATGTATGGCTCTTAACCAACTAGGATGTCGTAAAGCTGCAGCTATTGATTTTGGTTTTTTTGAAATTTCTACATGTCTGTTAGCATAACAAGGGTTTGGTTTTTTTATACCATCCTTTAACCGAGTAACCAT
>JANITX010000008.1:29479233-29490192 GCA_027564395.1 Erythroxylum ulei
ACGTCGCTTCCGCGGGCTCGAGCTCGGATATCACCCACGATATCGAGAGCGGGTCGCAGCGGGAGCGGGGCGCTACACAATATTTACATAACTGTAACACTTTTAGTGATAGAAGTGATAAAATAAAATTTGACACTATTAATATATTAATAGTGAAATTTAATTGTGAAAGATACTAAATTGTCACAATTACCATTGTATTAGTGACAAAAAAATCATCACAATTAAACAAAACAATTGCTTCAATCAATTGTTTTGTCATAAAAAACCTCATATCTGTGACAAAATGATAGTTAGTCACAAAAAAGTTGTCAATAAATGTCTTAACTCTTATAATATAAAGACGACATCTGAAGCTTTTTAGAATAAGGAAAAGCTTCAGAATAAGCTACCCCTGGCCCTATCAAGGACAATCTATTCATGGAGGGAAGTAAAATGTTCCACTCACTTGTTGAAGAAGTAACTCCTCGCCTAATGTAAATAATGAAGTAACTAGATTATGATATAGGTAATGAATTTTAGAGTATCTCTAGGAGGAAGTCAAAAAGGAATTAGAAGACCTCTAACACTGCCTTCAAGAAATGACCATACTAGCTTGGAATGTAAGAAGGCTTAGTAGCCCTATAAATAATAAATTTTATATGATTATCTTCATCATACTATTCATTCTATTATATGACTTCTGAAAACTAAGCTTCAGGAAAATAACAGCAAGAAATCGGACTTTAAGAAATATTGGACCATCATCATAAACCATTATTGTCACAAAAAATGACTTTGATAAATTAAAGGTAATTTACTTAATCATTGAGGAGAAGTTAGTTCTTATGCATACTAAAATGAAACAAGAGAATTCCAAATTCTAGGTTACCTTTGTATATGCTTTTAGTCATACTTTGTAACGAAGCCACCTATGGAGCAAGCTGAAGGAAATTGGAAATACAATAAATGCCCCTGGTTAATTCTTCGTGACTTTAATAGCTTGATACATCATTAAGAAGCAGAAGGTAATGGCAAATTGAGAAGTTATTTTAAAGGTTTTTTATAATTATGAAAGCCATATCTAAGAAATAGACATAAAGCTTTAAAGGGATTTTTTTTAGTTGGAATAACAAACAAAAATTGAAATGGTTTTTAAGGAAAAAGATTGATACATTTTTTTTAGTAAATTCTCATTGGATTTCAGCTTTCCTAAAGAGCAAAGACTCCTTCAACAACCCAATCTTCTCTAATCACACCTTAATTATTGTGAGAATCTATTCAACTCTCAAAGAAGTTTCTTTCCTTTCAAGTTTAACAACTTTCTCATATATTTTTTTAAAAAACACTTTCTAATAGATCTGGAGGGCTTTAAGGGAGATATCACTAGAGGCCTAAATTCTAATTTTTAGGTGCATAAATTTTACATTTGTATAAGGAAATTGCAGTGGGTGAAGAATGAGCTTAGAGACCTTAATAAGAGAAAGTCTAATAACGCATCACTGGTGCAGGCTTTGAAGCTAAGAAGAAGTTAGATAAAAAAACAAAGATCCTTATACCTCTCCCCATATGATGAATCCTTAAAACTCAGCGCTCTCTAAAAGAAACATAAAATGAATAACTTTTCTGAGGAATGAGATGGCATCTTGGTGACCTCTAGAGTAGAACTTCATCAGGAAGTTGTATCTTTCTTCTCTGACCGAATTAGATCCCCCACTGATTTAATCTCCTTAGTGATCAATCTCTAATCTTTTCTTAAAGATCAAATATCTACACAGTAAGTTGATCTGTAGACAAGACCTTCTTATGCTAGACATATGGAAGATGTTTGACTTTCTCTCATCCCCAATAAGGCCTTAAGATGTAATGGCCTTAATGCCTCTTTCTTTCATAAAATATGACTTTGCACTAAGACATTAGTCACTGAAGCAGTCTTAGAAATAAGAACAAAATGTTGAGGATATTGAATAAGACCTTTATTTTCCTTATACTAAGGTTCATGCCTTAAATCAATGAAAAACTTTAGGCTAATATCTTACTGCAATACCATATAAAAAGTTATCTCCAAACTGATTGCTGACAGACTTAAAATAACACTAATTCAATTGGTTGATCCTTTACAAGGTGATTTTGTCAAAGGAAGACAAATTGAGGATAATAAGCTATTAGCAACAGAACTTTTCAAAAATTAATCATGAATCCATCTAGCAAAACTTATGTTGTAACGATAGATATCTACATGATTTTTTATTCTTTAAACTAGAACTTTATTTTGAACTCTCTATAAGCTTTTGAGTTCCCTACTAAACTCATTAGTTGGATAAAGTATTGTGTCACTAGATCTTCCTATAGTATTCTAATTAATAGGGAGCCATCCAATCTCATAAAAGGAGCTAGGGGTTTGAGGCAAAGTGATCCTCTTTCAGTTTACATCTTTAGTCTTAATATGGAGATCTTAAATGGACTTATCAGGAATGTGATCGACTAAGAGAAGAAGTTCAAATTATACTCAAAGTGCAATACACTAAGAATAACTAGCCTTACTTTTTTAGATGATTTAATCCTCTTCTTAAAAGCTAATCTAAAATCAATTAGTGCTTTTATAGTTGCTTTAATCACAGTTAATAAGCTTTTAGGCCTCTCTATCAATAAAGAGAAAGGCCAATTGTTCTTATCCTCTAGTGCTTAAGGTTTAACCAATTGTATCAGTTGCTTAATAGGTTTAAGAGCCTCCATACTTCCTCTTACTTACCTAAAGATACCGATTTCCTCTAAAAGACCATTATATTTTAAATTCAATCCTTTAATTGAAAGAATAAATATAAGAATCACAAGTTAGTGTAATAGAAGCTTGTCACTTATAGGAAGGGAAAACTAATTCAATTCTAAATAGCCTCCATATATTTGACTTCTTATGGGATGTTTCCAATCAACATTGTTGTGACCATTTGAATAACTTATGATGAAATTTATTTAGTTAGGAAACAACAATACCAAGTTAGTTACAAAAGTCAAATGGAGTGACTTGTGCTTGCCTAGTGAGAAAGGAAGACTTGGAATCTGGCCTATCATGACCATAAATAAGGTGCAAACCATTAAAAGAATATGAAGGATATTAATAAATAAAGGCTTGCTTTGTGTTAGATGGATACATTCTTACTATTTAAGGAATAAGAGCTTTTGGTGCATTACGCTAAAATATAACTCCTTATGGACTATGATCCACATCCTTATGCTCTGGGAAAAGGTTAGAATGGAATTCTACTACAAGATAGGCAATAAAGCTTCAACTTTGTTTTGAGATGACAATTAGATCAATATAGGCCCTCTAAGTAGATATTCTGAGTGCTCATATCTTTGGAGACATATACCTAAAATGGCCTCAGTTAAAGATGTCTTCACCTTAAGCTCTATTATAAAACTGATCAGTAACTCCCAATTGACCTCCAACCTTACTTGTCCTCTTCTTTCAAACTAGCAAGATAGCATTAGATGGATTAGGCACCCCTCAGCTGCATTCTCAAATGCCTCATATAGCGAATGGATGAGGAATCAAGCTCTTAGATTTATATAGCACAACCTAGTTTGGTTCAAGTGGTCTATCCTAGAGCTTTAATCATTCTATGGCTTGTAATTAAAGATAGATTGAGAAATATTTATAGACTAAAAAGATACCTCAACATATACAAAACAATTATGTATTTTGCAATCAAGATTCAGGAAATTTTTTTTTGTACCTCTTCTTTAGCTGCAATTTCTCCTCCTTTATCTTGTGTAGAATCTAATAGTTATGTAAGATTCCTTCTTCAGTTCTAAGTTAGCAAAACTTAATTGCTTGGTTATACAACAATTAAAGTAAGAAGAATGCATACTGGATTATACTTAAAATCTCATAAGAAGAGTGCATACTGGATTATACTTAAAATCTCATAAGAAGAGTGCATACTGGATTATACTTAAAATCTCACTTAGTAACACAATGTATAGATTGTGGAGGAAAAAAAGCAAAAGATTTTTTTTAAGAATTTAAAGTATAAAAGGAAGACGTCCTTTGTAAGTTGATTAAACCTATAAGAATGAAACTAAAGAGCTAGCTCAAACGATAGAAAACTAAGATTCTTAGGCCTTCCAAATAGCTACCTTAAACAATAGGAAACTAAGATTCTTAGAAAGAAAAGGTCCAAGTTAAAGCATCCAATTAGAACTCCATATCCTTCAGTGTAACCTAATTTTTGCAAATAGAGGTGAAGTTATTGCTTGGTACAAGAACCTACTTGATGTCTTATGAAGAAAGTAGAAGGTTTTACAGCTTGTGCTTATTTGTACTTATATCCCTTATTTATAAAATTCATTTTAAATTTCTTAGAAAATATTTATTAAGAGAGAGATATTAATAAAAGTATATATTTCTTTTATTTTATCAAAAAAGGATTATTTAGTAAAAAAGATTAAAGAAAAAGAGAAAGATATCTTTATAAATTTTAAAAACTTGTTAAGAAAATACCTTATATAATTATGTAAATAATTTATCATGTATCATTTCAGATATTTTAAATACAAGAACAATTGTTATTTTCCCTTAAAAATTTATAATAACATGTATTATTAATTGTTAAGTGTATGTACATTGTAAGTTAAATAAATGCACAAAATATCTTTTGGTTTTTGTGGTATGGTATCTCATATCCTTGTAATCTTTTAATTTCCCCCATCAACATATGCTCATTAAAATATCTTCCTGTCGATATTGTTTCATACTATTTTAAGTTATTATTCATGATAAATTTATTACTAACAAAAATTTAGTCTTCTATATTTACTCATTAGAGAAATTCTATGATTAATAACAATAAATTTTAAGTGAAGAAGGTCCAGACTTATCAAATAAATCATGGTATCAAGCTAGCATTCTTTCTCATATGAGATTAAGAAAATTATAATTTATGATAAAATGGGTATTAACAACACTAGTTTGTAGGAGAAATAAAGCATTATCTACCATAGTCAAACTTCTTCTGTTTCATTCCCTATTAGCTGCAATGAAGGTCCTAGATAAATGATTTTCTTTGCCATCTTAAAATTATAAAGCGTTATCAATGAATTAAAATATTAGACCGTGTGGGAGAGTTATAATACTTCTTCTTCTCCACCATTTCTTCTTTACTTTGTAATCTATACTTGTCTTTGCTAGACACCTGAAAGCTGTCCAAATTATCCACCTTTACACTGCTCTTTTCTTTTCAACTATACCCATTTCATATTTCTACTCTAAACTCCAAAATTTACCATTGAATCCACAAAATTGTGACTTTAACATTGTCTCTAATGCTCTATCCTACCATGTGAATGACTAGAAATGAGCAATGGAGTTCTTCAATTGCATCAAAACTAAATGCAGGTTTCAACAGACCACATCGACTTGCAAGATCTTATGGTAGACATTTTGGGTTATGTACTTTGAATTTAATCTCTCCTAGGTGTTGATAAATAAAATGCGAAAAGAAAAGACAGATCCACTCGTAATTCCTGAATATTTGACATTTAATGTGTTATTTAGGCGCTATACATATGCCTATCTTGTTGCAGAGGCCATAAATACTTATCAGGCTAGATGAATTCAATCAGAAAGGCTAGACATCTTACCGTAATCTTATCGATGCACTTTGTGAGCACAAGCATGTTATATATAGAGGCACAAGAGTTTGGTTTGGGGAGGATAATGATGATACAACCAATGCAAAGAATGAAACCAAGATTCATAACATGATATTACGAGGTGGTTTAAGTTGTATTTGATGGGACAAGTGTAGAGTTCTGGAAGAGGTGGATTTGAGAGGAGTACACAAAGATATACATTCATATACCATTTTTATAGATATATTGTGTAGAAGTGGGAAACTAAGAAAGCTGTTAAATTTTACAAAGTGATACTGTTAAACATTATTGCTAGCTACTCTGCCCTTGAGAAAACATTATTGGATAAACTTACACTAACTTGTTTACGCTATTGGCTTTAGATAAGCATTTGCTACTTTCTGTTAATCCGAATGCTAGTTACATCTGAGTCTGCATCACCACCCTTATCATCAGAACCTGAGAATTCAGATGGTAATGGAGTATTTGTCTCGGAACAAACAAGCTGGATGATTTGTCCTGTGACAGTTCCAAGTGACATTTTGTTCAAAGTCACCGCAATGGCAAACCTGCTTTTGATATCACAAAAACCAGTGGATCCCCCCATGCCCGAGTGTCCAAAGCCAATATAAGATCCATCCTCTGATCTCATTCTCCTAAACCCTAATCCAAATGGCCCGTCATGCACCCAATTCCCATACTCGCCTACTCCCAAGAATGCTTCGTGAATCTTTGGGTTGTCGAACATACTGATTGGAGAGTTCATTGCAGTTGTAAATACCTGTTTATCTTGTTCAGGAATGTGAGGGTGGCTACCAAGGCTTGGTTTGGACAAGCTGGAATGTGGAGGTGGAATCACACCACCATCAACGAGGGTTGCGTAGTATCGAGCAAGAGCTCGGGCCGAGCAATGACCATTAGAAGAAGGTATGATGGCTCGACGAATACGATTATTCCTCATTAGAGAAGGCATGGCAGCAAATATTTTGGCCAAGTCTTGCGGCTGCAAAGGGCCGAGAAGATGAGGAAGACTTTTAAACTCTGAAAGCTTTTTTAATTCTTCTTCGTCAAGTGTCAGAGATGCTAATCTAGATTCCACTCCTGAAACCGAAATGTAAAAAGCATGAACTCAAGTCAAATCATGATACTTTAAAATCATGCAGGTAGAGACCAACTACACATTAAGGATAGCTGAAAGGAAGTAAAGGTTTCGCCAGTTTTTATGACACATTGCTATGAAACCTGGAGGAATTCCGATGTACAGTTCACCATCTATTTTGAGCGGGCGAACAATAGCTTCTTCAAGAACCTCCTGAAATTTCTTTCCTGATGCATGCTGTATTGTTTGATTATATTGTTGCAGAAAAAGGCAATTTGTAAGATTTCCTTGAAGGATTAGCTTTTTTTCAAATTCGAAATTGGAGTAACATAGTGAAAATTGAAAAATTGAGTTCTATTATATAGTCAAACGTATTCAGTATCCAATATCTGAGTAGGGTCGTTATATACACAACTTTTTCTTTGTATTTTTTATAAAGAGGCTATTTTTATAACATGAATCTGGGATCTTATAATCACAAAGGAACAACTTTATCAGTTCTTCTAAGACTCACCCTCTTGAGTTCCACTAAATAAAATTTAAAAATTACACACTCATAACACAAGTTAATTAATAAAAGTCCACACGCCTGGTTTAATAGAAGAGCACAAAATTAGAAATTACTGTAAGAGGTATAACTTAAAAAGAAATTGAAGTATATGAGATAAAATCTAATTTTCAATGCCACAGAATTTTGAATCTTAGATTTTTTTTTTTAAGTTCCTTGCTAAGTTAAAAGAGTCCCACCAAAATTTCAGCATTACTAGAAGAAATGGGATCCCTAATTTATGATATTTTACCTCAATTATGCCTCCACATATCCAGCCAAAAGATGAACGGTACAGCTGTTGCTTGCCAGGTTCTGTCTCGGGTATTGAATGGGCAATTCGATTCAGACTTCCATTCCAGTCGGCCATTTGCAAAAGATCTTCTCCTTCTACAAGAGAATAGGTATGGGGCAATCCAGACGTGTGGTTTAGCACATGATGAACCTGATTATAACAGTAAATGCTGCACGACATTAATTAGGACTTCAGGAAATTTATTGGGTCACAAGACATGATAAGATTCAATACCTTTATCATATCTTTCCCATTTGTTCCAAACTCTGGCCATATATTAGCAACATTTTCATCCAACTGAAGTTTTCTGTCAAGCAAAAAGAAAATGAAAAAACTCATACTTCGGATGTTTGATATATTTAGTATAGGATTATGTGTTACCTCTTGTCAACAAGCCAATGCAACATTCCTGATGTGATTCCCTTTGTTACTGAAAACACTGGAAAAAGGGTATCGGGCTGAACAGGACGAGGATCATCTGGACCAAACACTCCCGCTGATGTATCAATGATCACCTCTCCATCTTTGTACGCACAAACCTTATGACAACAAAATTTCAGTCTTCTTTATCCAAAATCTGGAGCTATAGTTGTCTTACAGTTTGCTGGATTTAATGATCACAGGCGGGTTTGGGAAATTCTTAACTTGCAGGAAAAAAAAAAAACTCTCTCACAAAAGAAAAACAATTGCAGACCTGAATACCAAGTATCTTATCGCAATTTCCCAGCTCAAGTAAAAGTTGCCTGAGTTTCGCCTCCACCTCAGATTGAACTGGGGAGTCATGAATCCATGTTGAATCTATCGGTGTTGGAGTGTTCATGTTTTGGAGGATCACAGAACCAAAAGAAACGGTTTTTGACCAGTATGCAATATAGATGATTGGTGGACAGTCCACAATGGGCGACTAGTCATTCGTTAATATAAATAATAAAAAATTATATTAAAATAAATTTTATTTAATAATAATAGCCACTGACAAGTATCAAAAAATAATCATATAATTTTTTAATCTATTGGAAATATTTATGGGACTTCTAATAAACTTGTCATATTTATCTTGTTGAAAAAAATAGATATGGACATTTGCTCGTTGAACTAGTGTATAAGCTAATTTCATCCATGTTTGTTGTAACACGTGTAATGACCCATATGCTAGAGAGTCAGAGGATTCATCATTTGTAGTAGTAACAGAAACAACAATTTTATTTGAGAGGCTTCTTATTTATTTATTAAATTAATAGGATGATATAAGTAGTAACTAAATAAATTGATAAAGAAATTTGTAAGTCTCGTTTGATATAATGCTATATTGAATATTTCAAACATAAATTTAAATAGAAATATTGAGTTAAGATCATCAAAAATTTATGGAAAATTAAAAAAGTACATTTCATAAGAGATAGTCTTTGTTAACTTTATATCAAAAGAGTATTAGTGAAAATGACACATGGATAATCTTCATAAGGATTACAATTTTTTTTTTAATTTTTTGCATCACTTTATATTTTGTTAGCTTTTTTATGATTGAATTATTTTTTGAGAGGTTATTTATTTATTTATTAAATTGATAAAATTGTTACAATGACATTTTCATAAACATAACTAAATATTTTTAACTACCATTTTTGCAAAGTAGCCAAATCTTTTTATTTTTTATGTTTTATAAATTGTTATATAATGTTGAGATCTGTTATTTGTTACATTTTTAATTCATATTATTGAACTATATATTTTGTATATAATGTATCAGTATATTTTTCTTGTGAATTTATTATACAAATAAATATATAAAAATAAAATTATATAAATATCATTAAATTATACTAACAAAAATTTTTTATTCCTATACAAAAAATATACATGGGCTCACCTCTCCATACATTACAAATGACAGCATCAAATTTTGAATTCTAAACAAATTCTTTCCGAAAGAATTAAAAAAAGAAAAGCATATTATACATACTTATAAACTACAATATTTATCTAATTAATGTATAAAATTAGATAAATAAAAAAGATTAAAGATTTTTTTTATACTTGAAACTTCTGATAATAAAATTCTTTTGTTCCCTGAGAGATATTCTTCCATATATAACCCTCAAGTTCTATCTTTTCCTTGAACTTGGATGAGATATTTTTAGAGCATGTTCCAAACAGAACTAACCTAATATATAAGCTAATTTAGATCATTTTCAAATTAAAACCTGTAATTTCAGTATGAACCTATGGTGTTATCATGTATTACAAAATTTTTAGAATTTCACTCGTAGGCCGTTGACAATTGTGATGTAAATTCTTCCATTAAATCCCTTAGTCCAGGCTGGAGGTCACCTCTTTCATTAACAGCATTTACCCCTGATATCTCTGTCGATATAGATTCAGATTCTGGTATAGAAGTAGGGTTGCTGGATGGTGTAGCAGTGGGTAGGCAATATGTCTATACAGGGATTGTAGATGGGGAAGGTGATGCCTCATCTAGATGTGCACTGGCTGGACATGTAGCACCTGATTCTGTAGCATCTACAAAATGTGATGCTTCACCTGGACATGCATTGGCTCCTCTAATGGTGGTAACCTGACCCTTGGCTGCAACATTTCCTGTTTTCTCTTCTATGGCATATTTTTAACTTGAAATTTACATTTTATTGATTATTACACTAATAGAACAATATAAATTAAATATAACTATATATTGTTGATGCCATAATAAATTTATTCATATAATATTCTATTACTTATATAAGTTAATCGCTATCAACACTTAATTGTAAATCAAAACCATCTTCTTCCTGTTTTTCTAAAGAATTAGAATCAAAGTCAGGCTCCTCTTCAGGTCTCTCGCCCTCTATAGATTCCTCATCCTCTCTAAATGAAATTTCAACATATTCATCATTTGTATTGTTCAAACGTTCATTCTCGTCATATGTTACACATGCATTTATTTCATGAATATCTTCCTGAAACACTTCACTTTCAATTCTCTTATTTTTCTCCTTTTCCATGTAATTTAAAAATACCTCTAGGTTTTACTTTACAAAGGCTAGCCAATCTGACTTATCTCGTTTTAAGCTGGGAAAAGAGACATAATACACTTGGGTCGCTTGCATCGCCAACACGAAAGGTTTAAATTATCTAAATCTTATTTGCTGGTTGATTTCAACTAGATTATATCGGTTGTGCACTTTTGTTCCAACATGTAGAGTTGGATCAAACCATTCACACTTAAATATCACACTCCATTTTTTGGCAATGTGGGAGTACTCAATTTTAAGTATCTCAATAATTTTACCATTGTAATAGTAACATCCCATTTCCGTCCAAAGGGTTAGAACCCGAAACTTTTGGTACATGTGAGATTAATTAGCGAAATTGGGATAACACATCTCATGCTCATGCATTCCCATA
>JANITX010000008.1:29612976-29627885 GCA_027564395.1 Erythroxylum ulei
CAATTTATCAGGAACCTAATGGTCCACACATTAAAGAACAATTTGTGAAAGAAAAATTAATTTAATTAAGTTGGATTTAATTATAAAGTTTTAAAAACTTTGGGAATCAAATATGAGATATTTGATTTTATTAAAATTAAAATAATTTGAATTTGAATTTGATTCTAATTATAATTAAAGAAATTTAATTTTCATAAAAGATTATTATGATTTTTCTATTTAAAGAGAAGAGCTTTATAGAAGTTAACACTTTTTGTCTTCTTCCTCTAAAAGCGGTTTGTGAATTGCTCTGTGGATACTATTAGAGGCTGAACAAGTGGATAACTCGTGATTGATCAATCAAAAAAAGTTTCACAGATTTTTCAACGAAAAGCGAATAAAGTACGATTTTTAAATCATTTTATGTTTCATTCAAGTTTAATTAATTATCAGGATTCACTCAAAATCTGTAAAAAATTTTGTTTTTCGATGTACCTATGATTCGATCATGGTTAGACTCTAATAATAATTTCGCCAATTAAAGGTATATTTGCATTGTCACGTATGTATTGCTACGTTGCTCTTCGTAAGTGGAACCTTGCAAAGAATAGTGACATTCGGGCAATTTCGTCGTTACATGGGCTCATCCTTTTGTTTTTAATCAAATGAACAATTTAAACATATTCGTTAGAAATACAAATACTAAGTCAGATATTCGAATGTTATGAGTGGACGCGCAAATGGAGTTCCGCTCCTTCAGATAAAAGGACAAGGGGTTAACCTTAACCTACGGATTTCTCTGATACACAGTGTAGACTAAACTTATGATTAGTGTATATTGATCAAATACAAGCTTTGGTGTCGGATTAACAAAGGCCATGTGGATTTGATGTCCATTAAATGGATACTGTGTTGGTCTAATCCTAATCCGTAGTGTCCACCAGCTGTTTGATGTGAGATCAGGTCTCAATAATGGTTTTCAGGATGAAACTCTTGACAAATATGATGCAAACTTATGGTGGATACGCACGGTTCTACAGCTCGAACTTCGACTTCAAGAAGCTAAAGCCTATGATTCTGAAACGCATTCAAGATCGAGCCAAGGAATATCCAGTTAAACCCATGGTTCGTGTTGCCATTGAGGTCCTCAAGGCTAGAATGATTCTTATTCAGGGTGCGTCCACTCTTCTCCAATTCATACCTGTTCTGCGCTGCAAGTAAGTTGCTCTTGGAATTTCATGGTTTGTTTTATCAAGATTAATTTGGCAATGTCCACGTCTGTCGTTTTAAGACCAGTAGACTTGGCAACCCTGCCTGGATTCATTACTAGTTTGTATTTTCAATCTTAAATTTGGGTTTGCAGGTTCTGTCCAGAGGTGTATGTTGGGGAAGAAAGAGGTCATTTGATTCAAACTTGTCATGGCTACTTACGTCGTGGCAATAATCGGGTTCATGAATGGACTAATGGTGGCTTACATGATATACTTGTCCCAGTTGAAACGCTTCACCTGAATAACATGTTCCAAAAGGGTCCTAAACGTGACCAAAGTTTTGATTTTGATCGTGTTCCAGCAGTTGTTGAGTTATGTTGGCAGGCTGGTGCTCACTCAGATGGTGACAGTATGAAGGTGACTCCTAATTCGGGCAGTGTTCATCGTGGTCCTAACCGAGTGGAGTCTTTGTCGACTGAAGATCTAAGGCTTATAGCAAATGAAACCTTAAAGGCGTGGGAGACACTTAGGTCGGGTGTTCAAAAGCTGTTGTTGGCTTATCCATCCAAAGTTTGTAATTATTGCTCAGAAGTTCATGTTGGTCTGTCCGGACGCAAGGCACTGGATTGTGGGGTGTTCAAGTATGAGAGCTGGCGTGGAACCCATTTATGGAAGAGAGCTGATATAGATGACTTGGTGCCTCAAAAAATTATGTGGTGTCGACGGCCTCAAGATCCTCCTGTTCTTTTGAATGAAAATCGGAAATTTTATGGGCATGCACCAGCAGTGGTGGATCTCTGTTGGAAAGCAGGTGCAGTTCTGCCAACAAAGTATTATTGTATGATAAAATTTAATGGCTTGTCAGCACCTATAGACTCTTCCAGAATGTTGGTTGGTTGAATTTGTTGTATTCTTGACGTATCAAGTCTCAGGTAATTGTTTACCTTATTCTGAAGCACTTACAGAATCTCAACGATGTCGTGAATGGGAGTATGGCTGAATGACAGAAAGACTAACAAGTATGTCTCAATCATGTTTACATTTTTCTCTCTGGTCATCTTAATTTCTTTCTTCTAGCCTCAGAGTTTTTTCAAATGAATAATATCTCGACTTTTGATACCATTGGAAGGCAAGAGCCGCTGACTATATTTGTTGTCTATTCATATAATAGCTATCTTAGCGTTGTGCGCAATTCAATTAGTTTCTCACTCTTTTATTTCTGATAGTGAGGTTATTGTTCAACAATTCAAACATGTAATTCTAGAGTTCTTTGTCTTATTAGTGAAACTGATTTGTTGTTCATTAATTCTTCTTGGATGAATGGCATATTCAACTGGAAACGTTTTACGCTTCAAAACTTTGTGTTCCCGTGTAAAAGCTGCATATATTATTGATAAGATAAGGAGATCACTGAGTTCAAAAACCCATTTTCTGTACTGATTTTTCAGAAGCACCAATTGTGGATGCTCAGAAAGCCATGTTACTGTAATATACTATAACGCAAAGCAGTATTCTTTCCAACTGCAATAGTCTCATTCTTTCCGGTATTGACACTGAAAAAATATATTCTTCTTTGTTCATTTTGTTACTTTTGAGTCTCCGTTTCCTTAATGATAATATTTTTTTATCCATTTAAGTTGGTACTGATGCAAGTCTGAAAACTGAAAGGCATTCCCTGAAATCCGTCATTGTCGCTTCTAAGTTTTCTACACAAGAAGCTACGACATATAAGTGTAAACTGTAAATGTAATCATGAGTCTGCATTTTAGCATATCATTCTCATATTTGACCTTAAATTTCTAAATATAAACTACTCATTATGATGTTATCCAAGTTGTATTGATTTGATGAAGGTTAACGGGATTTTTGGTCTTCTGATTCACTGATCCAGCCTTGTTTCTTATGTTTGTTTTGTTTAGAACTCTAGATTCTTTCTCGTTGGATTCCTTGACATCAAAAGCAGAGGAAGCAGGGTACCTCCCATCTTAGGTTCCCTTCATGTTTCTATTGAAGTCCATGTTGGCTGTATTCATGAGGTCTCAACATTAAGATTTTATGAGAACTTGATTAACAACTTTGGATAATTGCGTGGACTAGAAGAGTTAGAAGACAGCTTACCAATTTTCACGGCTGAAAAGAATGTTGTTATAGCAATTTGTTTTATTCCCATTAAGCTTCTAGTGAAAGAAAAAGAGAGAGCTATCAGATTGAAAAGAAAAGAAGATTGAGGCTAGTTGGTTTAGCTATTACAAGAGCTATATCTCTTTAGAAAGGTTTTCTTAGTCAAAATTAGTTGTTACTAGCAATCATATTTGCAATTTGTTTCTTCAAGCCCCCTGTTTCCTTATCCTTGTGATTCAATTTCTTTGTTCCTATCCTTAATATGTTGTGTTCTTATTCCTTTGCAACTGTTTCTATTTGTTTTTTATCCTTTTTTCTTTTATTTCAGTTTCCTTTGTTATATTCTAATCCATCTTAAATTGCTGCAAGTTTAATTGTCTTGATTTGGTTTATTTAATTTTATAAACAACTAAAAAAAATTCTATGAGTAGTAAAATGCAAGAGTTTGTGTAAGCATCATTATAGTGAAAAGCCAAATATAAAGTGTAACAAGTAAGGGAATGTTGAGTGACGTTAATTGAGAGAAACAAGCAAGGGAGTGTTGAGAGGATATTCATAACATTCTTTTGCAAGTTTTTAATATGACTTCTAAAGTTGTGAATGGAGAGAAAGTACAAGTGAATTCATTCACAACATAAGCTATGCAAAAGCAATTTTAGCAAATGTTTACTATATTTGAAGAGATAAAAGATAGGATCAAGAAGTAAGAGGTTACTATAGTTAATTTGTAAGCGGGACAACTGCAAAACCTCCATAACGCACGAAGTTTTGAGAGGCATGCTACGAATGATGACCATAATGATGATGATGGAGATGATGAAGATCAAGCCCCAATAGCCACTTTGAACATTAATTTGCATGGGAGGGATGGTAGACAAGATTCTAGGAGACAAGATGGAAGAGTTGATTGCAATTTGGGTAGCATCAAAATGAAGATTTCACCCTTCCAAGGGAGAAATGATCCTGATGCATACTTGGATTAAGAAAGGAAAGTGGAGCTTATTTTTGATTGCCAAAATTACTCGGAGGAGAAAAAGTTAAAACTTATTGTTGTGGAGTTTACTAATTATGCTATAATTTGGTGGGATCAAATTGTTTGAGCAGGGGGAGAAATCGTGAACGACCTATTGATACATGAGATGATAGAAAGGTTGTCATGAGGAGGAAATTCATCCCTAATCACTATTATAAGGATTTGTATCAAATGTTGCAAGGCCTTACTCAAAGGTCTAAGAGTGTTAAGGACTACTACGAGGAGATGGAGATTGCAATGATTCGAGCCAATGTCAAGCAAGATTGAGAAGCAACCATGGCACATTCCTTGCAAGGGTTGAATAGAGACATAGCTAATGTGGTGGAGCTACAACATTATGTGAAGCTAGAAGACATGTTACACATGGCCATTAAAGTAGAAAGACAACTCAAAAGGAAGGGTTCTACAATGTTTGGCCAAAACTCGGGTTCCTCTTCGTTACGGAAACCAAATTGGGATAAAAAGGAAGATAAGGTTATTTCTAAGTACAAAGATGAATCCTACAAGGCCACAAACATGAGATCCACCAAAGGTAACGATTCTTCCCAACAAAAAAGAAGTAGGGATATTAAGTGTTTTTAATGTTTGGGAACAGGTCATATTGCCTCTTCATGTCCAAACGAATGTGTGATGATTTTGGGCGAGAATGGAGATGTTGAGACTGAAAGTGAATTAGATGATGAATCCATGCCATCTTTGGAAGATGCTAGTGATGTAGAGTACTCTGTTGATGGAGAAGCATTAGTTATTAGGCGTGTATTGAGTACTTAAGTGAAGGAAGATAATGATGAGCAACGTGACAGTATCTTCCATACAAGATGCCACATCAAAGACAAGGTATGTAGCATGATCATTGATAGTGATAGTCACTGACGGAAAAATATAACTGAACAAGACCCTCTCTTGAAGTGTGCCGCGCCGCCATCGTCAATGTGATTTGTGAAAGATTGTATAAAGAGGGGTGTTCCAAAATTTTTCTTTCACATGGATGTAATTAGACATTAATCCCACAAGGTTTTGAACAAATTTCAAGGATAAACCAATACCAATAGCGACATAGAGAGTAGTGAAAATTATCAAGAGTTCACTTCGTAATAAAATAGGAGATGACCTATTGAATGATTGTTTAGTGTGTTACATTGAAAGAGATGTATTTGCAAATATTGACATTGACAATGATATTGTTATGAAAATATTTCAATCTATGAAAAGTAAGCGAGGATCATTGTAATTTTAGCTATTTTATATTGTTAATAAAACTTTGCTTTTTTATTTAATTTTGATATGAAAATTTTTGTGAAATTTATATTTTATTTGAGCCCTCCATATCTTCGTCTTTGGCTCCGTCACTGAATACACGTTATTTGTTTATATTATTTAACACAAAACATTATTAAAATGGAGAAATTAAACACAATAGATATACGGTATTCTTGGTTCTTATCATACGGAACAGCTGTCTGTATTCATGTTAATACATGGCAACCTCGGGATCAAATCTTCTGTTTTCGATTCTTAGTACCATTCTGTATCTTTTTCATCCCATCCGCTCACTAATGAATAGATAAGATGGAGAAGGTGCAAAGTGACATTAAAAATCGAAAGCAATCATTAATAAATAGATACGATGAAGAAGGTATAAGGTGGCACTGAAAATCGGAAACAGCCTTGCGGTGCCCATAGTTATCCTTAGCAAGTTTGGATTGTCCACAATTACAAGAGATAGGGAATTTATTTTAATCAATTTAAACTCAATTTTAAATACATGTTAAGTACCTAATAAAAAACGCTCAGTCCATTGATTTGTTGTTATCCTCGTAACTTTTC
Organism: Erythroxylum ulei; assembly: GCA_027564395.1. Classification (NCBI taxonomy): domain Eukaryota; kingdom Viridiplantae; phylum Streptophyta; class Magnoliopsida; order Malpighiales; family Erythroxylaceae; genus Erythroxylum; species Erythroxylum ulei. Next base: position 29,619,148 of record JANITX010000008.1, read on the forward strand.
ATCAGTCAAGGTTTTCGATTGGTAGATCTGTTGAGATAGACTATTAAGCTTTGAATCGATTATGCAAAGTACATGTTAAATAACTAATTTTAATGCAAAGTACATTCCAGTATATTTTCAAGAACTTTTACATAATTTAATAATTAATAACGAATTAGATCTAATTTAAATTAGATTTTGATTAGTTTTTAAATTAAAATAATATATTTTTAATTATACTGATTTAAATAAATTAAATTAAGCCAGAATAATTATTTAAATTTAAATTTAATTTAAATATATGAAAATAATATGAGCATTAAATTAGGTAATTTTTTTTTTAGTTGAGGAGAAAAAAATTAATTTTGGGATGACTTGAGAAGTCTATCACCTTTAATGGACCCTACCTTATGAATGTGATTATTGATGTGATTTCTTTGATTTTTCAGATCTTATGATACGATGGATTGATGACAATTTCAACTCTAGCGACTGCTGGAGGTCATTCCACTTATAGCTGGGTCTTCTAACACAGCACATTTGCTGTTTGATAATAATAATGCACTTAACAGTAGATATGAAAGCTTCAAAGGGACAAAGTTAAGTGCAATACATCCGTTTACTTACAATAATGTGATTTTTAAGAAATTTATTACATGAATTCCACATTTCGTGTAACACATGTTTGGTAAGAAAGTTAAATTAATAAAACAAGAAGTTTAAGATTTAATCCATATTAAATTATTATAATATTAGTTAAAAATTAATTAAATTTTTCCTAATTAGTTAAAAATCAAAAATTAATAAAAATGAAACTAGTGAGTAAAATTTTATTAGTTTATTAAAATCAATAAATTAATTAACAAATTGATATGTTTTTAATAACAAAAATATTAAAATAAGTCAAACCGAAAAATTAGCTGGATTAAAATTTTCATAATCAAACGGATCAGTTTGATTCAATTTTTAAAAGACTAGCCTTTTCTTTTTGGTGTATCAAAATTGTAATAGCACTAAAAATGTTGCACAGGAGAGAGGCCTTTTTTGGACACCATGTCAATGAATCATTGACTAACTCATTCACGAGGAACTGTGTGTGAGACGAGCCTTTTTCTTTATGAAAATACAGCATTTAACGATAATTAAAATTTGTTGATAAGATAACAATAAAATTGAAAATTACTTTTATTTTTTAATGTTTATTGAATATAATTTTTATTGCCTCCTAGGGAAAGGTCAAGTCCGTGAAGTGGGGGTATATAGTCAAAAAGTCATGTGTTTGAATCCTTTACTTGCACTCTTTCAATCGAGCTTATCGTACATGGCTTGCCTAGTGCAGAGTATTCAGTTGACATGATTTGTAGACTATTGCGTCATTTCAAAGGTTTACCCAATGTGCATGATAGCGGTTGCGAATGTCACCCTTAAAAAAAAACTTTTTATTTATCAGGTAACTTATTTGGTTATAAAACCGTTTTAGATAATTTAACCATAAAAGCTTTAAACTAACCAACTTTTTGGTAGAGTTTTCAATTTTTCAATTTGCTTTAATAATTCTTATTATTAAAAATTGATCGATTAATTAATTAATTAATCAATTTGATAAGTTGGTCAATTTTTATAAACTAATTAATTTTCATTTAAGATTCTCTCTTTTTAATTAGATTTTAAACTAAGAACGCTCTCTTTTAATCTTATTTCAAAATTTTCAATTTTACTCAATCTTTAACCGATTTTATGACTCTCTAATATCGATTGAATATTTTAAACCTTAAACTTCTTGTCTTACCGATTTAATAACTTTTCATTCCCTCGTATAAAATACAATTAATTATCATTTGGCTTTCTTTCACTTTTCTTCCCTTTATTAATTAGTATATTAATTAATTTCCACCTCTCAGCTTGCCCTATATAATAACACAAAAGGAAATCCAGATTGATTTTGTTTACTGACGTGGAGATCCTGTTCCTAAGATTCTTGGTAATTAACAGGTGTAGCCACTTAATTAAAAATTAATTAATGAACTAATCCATCATGATAACCAATAAATGCATCTCTTATCAACACGTTTCCTACCTTTTTTTAATACCACAAGATTAACTTACCAAGATTAAACTATATTATCTTCTTATCTTAATACATCACCTTCTTAATCCCACAAAACAACCAGCTTAGTGGTCTAACCTCGTAATTGATCATCAAAATCTTAGTGAACACAAAGCATAATTAGCTACTTAAATTACAGAAATAAACAAAGCACTTTGGATAGAGCTTAATCACTAAATTAACGACAAGCTTCCTTCTCTTAATCATCAACTTCATTTAGAGAAAAGATAATATATGAAAAAGTGTTAGTTTTTGAATTTTTTTAATTTACTATTAAAATTTATTTTTTTAATTTAATCATTATTTTTAAAAAAATAATCATATTTTTGCTTATATAATTACTAGATAAACATTTACGTGATATTGAATAGACACGACGCATTAATAAAAATGACCTATTGACTTAATTTATAATATTTTTAAAAGATTAGTCACAAAATTAAAAATTATAAAAGACCGTGTTTTAATTTTTTTTGTTTATCTAGATAATTATCTTTTTTCCCCCCCTTCCTTGATAATGGGATGGGAGGTTGGTTGCTTTAATCATCCATTCGTCTATGGAGTTTATCATCTCTTACTTTATGTAATTCACCATGCTGAGTAAGTTCCTTTTTGCTTTTCCTATTCAGCAAGTTCAAATCAATGGTTTGAAAGGTATTGCTACATAATGAAATTCCAAATTGCATGTCACACTCTTATCACAAGACCAACCAACCAACCATAATATGAGGGGTGCTTTCTTCTATATATAATAAAGAAATTGTGAATTATAATTCACAAATGAATCCTAAAAATGATAAGTAAAATTTATAAACATTATTTATAATGTGTATATTATTCAATTTTAAATATGACGAATAATTTTTTTAATTTCAATAATTAATTAAATGTCACGATAAATAAACTTACAAGTCATTTTTTAATTTTTGAATCACCCTTTAATCAATAATCATTATTACAGTCAGTCCAAAGTTTCACAATAAAGTTGGATCTAAAAAAATCTGACAATACATAACCTTACTCCTATATAATAAAGAGGTTATTTTCGATAAATTCACGTACAAATGTGGCAAATTTGGTAAGAAGAAAAGCTAGTTCTTCTTACATCAGCGACCTCAATAGAGTTAGTGCCTAGTATGTATACCTACCTCAAAAGCAAAAAGCATGTGTTTATCTATTTCCTTGTCATGTCCCCCTTTTATTTTTTTCCCACTAACCAAGCAAGCAGCCTCTGTGATTATGATTTATGAAGCCTAAGATATAAAAAGTGGTATGGTATGACAAGTTACCACTTCTGCACTCCGTAGGGTTTCAGTTGAAGATGACTTAATATATGACTCAAGATTGCTAGCTACATCGTGACATCTCACGTAGTTGCATTGCTTTATATTTTGTGTACATGTTCATTTTTTAATAATTAATTTGATGATCGTATCATACTTTCATACGTTAGATAGGGAATATTGGAGGTTGGATTGACAATTAAAAATTTTTATATTTAAAAATTATTTATAATATTATTTTTTACAATAATTAAAAAATTAAACCAATTCGATTAGGTATTAATTTACTTTTTTTTATACGTCTTTAATTTCATTAGGTAGTTTCAATCACTTGGTGTATTAATTAAATCCAAACTTGTTTCTTGCAAGTCTAGTCCCTAATCAATTGAGCATCTCGTGCTCTTTTTAATCCATAGTGCTAAGATGCTTATATCTTCTTTTATCTTTTCGAACAAGATAAGCTATGGATCGATCGGGGGTGAATGAAAAACACCATGACTTGATGTCTACGTGTTGGAGATTAATTCCACATGCCATATCATTTGGTGGGTCTCTCCTACCTAGTGCTCATCATCATATCTTAATCTCACTTTTATAATCAATTTTAAAGACCAAGAAGAAAAGTTGCCTCAACGGATAAATAAGAAATGATTTAAGAGTAAAAAATATACAACTTTCTTGTAATTCAAGACATTTTTAAGAAATTAAATTTCAAAGTTACGAAAAATTCATAACTTTGATTAAAAAATAACGACAAATACAAGTAATATCAATATTAGGCTTGAATTAATCAAATATTCACTAATACGATAAATTAACTATATTTTCAAACCCGACATAGAATCAATTAAGTTCAACTTGAATTAATAATTAATTTAAATCGAATTTATTTAACATAATTCACGTTTAAGAGATTATTTGAATTGTCATATAAATACTATTTGATGTATTTATCGTTATTTTTAACTAAAATTTAAAAATAGAGATTTGCTGAAAAACTTAGGGGCTGTTTGTTTCCGTTTTTTCCTTCTATTTTTTGTTGTCGTTTTTGTAAAAAAACAAAGGTAAGTAAAACTTGTTTAGTTTATTCTATTGTGATTTTTTGTTTCTGAAAATAAAAAAACCATAACAGCTTTATATAAACTAGAAAATATCGTTTTTTTGAATTTTGGCAACATGTTTTTTTTTACAGGAAAACAACAAATTTCTATTTTCTATCTCGATTAATAATAATAATAATAATAATAATAATAAATTAATAATAATAATAATAACTTATTAAAAATTAATAATAATAATAATATTATTATTATTAACTTATTAAAATTAATAATAAAAATTAATAATCATAATAATAGCTTATTAAAAATTAATAATAATAAGAACAACTTATTAAAAATTAATAACAACAACAACAACAACAACAACAACAATAATAATAATAATAATAAATAAGAAATTTATTAATAAAAAAAACTCATTTGGCAAATGGTCATTTGCTGGTCATTCTCGCGAGAGCTAGCTCTCGCCCTCGCGAGAATGGCCATTTGTATTATTATAAATTAATAATAATAAATATTATTTATTTAAATAATAAATAATATTTAATAAATTATTAAATAACATTATAAATTATTAAATAACATTATTTAATAAACTATTAGAATAATCCTAAAACTATTACAATTATAAATATTATTATTATTATCATTATAAATCCATAAATAATTATTTATAAATTAAACCCGATATTATTAACTGTTATTTCATGAAATTGTTAACTGCTTTGTTTTTGTAATTATTTATCTATGGATTTATAATAATAACAATATTAATAATAAGATTATTATTATCAAATATGATAATAGTATTGTTATAATTTATAATAATAATCATCCATAGATTTATAATAATAATAATAATAAGACGAAAATTTGTAATGATAGCAAATTTCATAATAATAATAATTATTATTATCAACTTCTAACATTAATAAGTACTTTAATAATAATAATAATAATTTTAACAAATACTCCACAATAAATTTAATAATATACCAAAGAAATTTAATAATAATATTTAACAGCACTTATAATAATGGAAAGAAAATTAATTAACAAATTTACATATAATAATAATAATAACAATAGTAATAATAACAACAATAACAATAATAATTAAATATTATAACAATAATTAAATTATTCAGAATAATAAAGTTAATAATAATAAGAACAAATTTCGTAATTCAAACAAATTTCATAATTAATAAATCTAATATTCATATCGAATATAATAATATTCTTAATAAATTAATGATAATAATAACAATTATAAATATTATATATATAATAATAATAAAAATATAATAAAATTTAAATAATAACATATATATAATAATACTAATAATATAATAAAAAATTTCTCATTACAAATATATATAATAATAATATTATTATTATTATTATTATTACTATTATTTATGAGTAAAGAATATAATAATAATAATATTATTATTATTATTACTATTATTATTTATGAGTAAAGAATATAATAATAAATGAAATATATATTATTAAATCCTTTCCAAAAATGATAAAATAATAATAACAAGTAAAAGTGTAAAACGTAGCTGAAAAGTGGCTGGAGCTCTGGACTCTAGCTCAAAAACGGCGCCTGTGGGTCTCTTTTGTCAAATGAGGGATGTATATTTTTTGAGTCCAAGGGATGTATATTTTTGTCACAAAACGGCGTCGTTTTTTAATTGAACAGGGAAAACTTGGACAGGTGATCTGAACTCATTATTCTCATTATCAGCTCCTTCATCATGTTGAGTTCAATATTATAGTGATGTTCGTTTTGAGAACTTGTTGCGACAACACAAATTTCATATTTTCATAAAGCGTTGTGGTTTTTTTATTAATAATTTTGAAAACAAGAAATTACATTTATATAAAGCTAAATGTGTGCCAACAGTAACTATATAAAAAAATAAAAGGTGAAGAGAAAGAAACAAACGTCTCTTAAGTTTTTATGTGCTTGCTTTCAATATTTGTTTCCACGTTGAAATAGATTGAGAAAGTGATCATAAGATTAAAATAAACAATCTTGTACTGCCAAATACAAAATAAGAAAGTTTTAAAATAATTAAATTGAATATTTTAAAATAAGGATTTTACAAATATCTCAAGATATAACAAATCTTTGTAACTTTTCTCTTGATCTTATTTTGATTATTTCTATCAATTAGAAACTCAATTTTAATAATAAAGAGGGAATTTTTTTTCTAAATTTTAAAGAAAACCTCTCAATCTTTAAATAAATATTGAGGGACTTTTGAAATTGTTTGAATCTACATTTTTGTCAATTAGAAACATTTTTATGTTTGAAAAGACTTAAAAGTTGACATTTTCAAATTATTTTTTGAATGTGTTTAGCTTGCCTAAGAGCTTTGGTCAGTTAAGGAACATAGGAATAAAATGATTGAGAAAGGTATGCAATGGTAAATTTTTAAAAAAGTTATGAGAAAAATCTTTGATATATTAGAGAGTGTTAAAAGAATTAAGAGGTTAAAAGGTGCATTGAACAAGATATGCTTGGGAGAAATCCTCTTAACATTAAACAAGAGTTATAATGAGTTCTTCACTCGTAAGAAGTAAGATAATTGTAAAAATTCCTCTTCACTCGTAATAGAAAAGATGTTATAGAAAGGGTGTCTTTTTATCCGTTGAAAAAAAATAGTGACTTCACAGGTAAACTTTGGAAAGTAGACATAAGTCAATACTTATTTGGTCAAATTATTGTAAACTTGTTTTATATTTCTTTTCTCACTCTATTTGATCATTATTGAGCTTATTTTGTAACTATTTTATATGAAATTTTCATAACTTTTTATTAGAATAGACAATTCATCAATTAATTTTTAAATAAGCTAAAAAGTGTACACATAATTCTTCTCCTTATTACTAAGACTAATAACATATTTAATTAATCATCAAAATTCATAACAAAGATGTTACTCTGCCTTCTCTTTACAACATGCCCCTTTCTTTTTGGCATTGTTCTAATCATTTCTTAGCTTTCCATCCTTCCTGTTACACCCTCCACTTTCTCTTTATGCTCTGCTCCTCCTCCTTCTCTAGAATATGTCTTTGTTTTCAATTTCTTTTCAAGCCTTTGCTTTTAGATCATTGTCCTTTGTTCTCTTTCCAAAAGGGCACTTGGGGCGTCATTTGCTTCCCGCCAACCTATTTTCCTTTTCTACCTTCTGCACTTGGTTTATTTTCTTCTAAAAGGCTATTATTTTTCTAAACCTCACAAAAGTTGCTTGTTCCCATCCACTTTTCAATAATGCAAACTATTGCATCTTAAGCTTTTTCACCTTTACCCTTTCATAACCCTACCCTGCAACCACCTTGGTACAAACTGCCATTTATCTTTTGGACCTATTCTGCTTAACAAGAATTAATAGTAGAATTTGGTTTGATAGAGGAAACCAAGACCTCAACACTATGATACGTTTCTTAGGAATTTTCAGCATACGCTAAGCTTGTTATTCATTAACTATAAATAGCCAAAAAAACAAATCCTAACAGATCTGCTAAAAAGGAGCTAACGTCCCACAACTAAACAGATTAATAGAAATTCAAGGAAACAAACACTTGTCATTTGACTAAATCAAAACTAAACAGCTGTCCAACAAGCACTAAGGATACTGACACGTGACATCAACATTCTAAATTACGACTAGTGATTGTCAATAATCTGCTCAGGTTTGAATAATGTTTTAAGATAGTTGAAGACAAAATTGAAGGAAAAAAGACTAATCAGGTGACAATGATGAACGGAGAAATGAGAAATGGTATGTGGTAGAAGTGTACTCCTTACTCTCCGTGCTTTTAATTGTTTACTATTATCTATTTACAGGACGCTACAGTGAGTAGAATAATGTGTTGGAAAGGGAAGAGGATAGGTGCACGTATAAGTAGAATGACCGAGAAGTGTATATTCAATTTTACATGTAATCATCCTATCCCAAATATCTCGACTTCTTGTTTTGTAGCTGTTGGTTGATCCTCGAGTTAACAACGCTTACGCTTTCACAAGCAAATATTTAAGAAGTCCGTATATATAAGTTCAAACTAGTATCTCTTATGCATTTGTTTTTCTATCGAGGAAAGAGAAAAATAACAAATGCTATTGAAAGCGATCTAGAAGTGGGGTGGGGGGGTTTAATAGATCGTTTAAACTTTTTTGCAAAATTCTACAAAAATTAATAAGTTAATACACATGAAACAATCAAACAAATTAAATGAAAAGAGTAGGGAAGAAAGGCAAACACTGTTTTTATAGAGGTTCGGTGCTAAGAC
>JANITX010000008.1:29654429-29666029 GCA_027564395.1 Erythroxylum ulei
TTCAACAATGACCGAGGATAAACCAGAATGTAAAATAACTGGAGAAAAGACGTGGTCCACTCCGTTCTCACAGCCCACAAAGGCAAAACAGGTGCTCGACCAGTGACAACGAGCCAAACCCAACCATAGCCAATAAGATTCTGCAGAGCCCCGATAAGCAAAGCGCCCCACATGGGCAAGATTTCACATAAACTACCAGCGAGGAACCCAAGTACCCAACACTATCTCCAAGATCTTTAGCCACACCTAATCTGGCAATCAGTCTCTGATTGTAGTTCAGAGAACTCTTTATAATAGGTGATATGCTCCCAAACAAATATCCGATCCGTGCACATGACTGTATCCATATTGCAGCGACAAAGACGAACCATCTGTTGTTGACAAAGGCTCTGAAACTTTCCTGTAAGCTACGTACCCATCATCACCAAACCAACAAAATTAAGGAAAGTTTGTTTCTTGGATTTTGAGTTTTCCTTTCTGTTTATGGGATCATAAATCATAATAAAATATGAGATATTTAATAAATAAGGATCAACATGAGATATTAGATCTTATTTGAGTATAACTGGTATTTAATTAAAATTATTTATAATTCTAATTAAAATTTAATTGAAATTAGATTAATTGAAATTAAAATATAATTTCAATTAAATTACTAAAATATCCAAAATTTATTATAAATAAACTCAAGCTATAATGGAGCTAGCACTTCTTACTTAACCCTCCTTGTAAGAGTTATAGAGTTCTCTCGACCTGTTCTATTTATACCATTAGAAACTGGACACTTGTACAACTATAGTAATTAAGATAGATCAATTTTGGAAATGATTTAATTAAGGGATATGACAAGAATATGATCGAGTTTCAGAATAAGGTATGAATTAAGATTCATATTTTATTATGATTTAATTGTTAATCATTTTATAAAATTAAAGTGATCTTAGTTTTCGAGAAATCAAAATATGAAAAAGTTTCATAATTACTCCGCTGTAGTTAAGATTTGATCTTGTCTTGATTTCCCAACACTTTCTTCTTTAGTTTATTGAATGTTATAATAGCATTGTCCATTCATGTAAAAGCATTAGATTGTAATGGATATATAAGTAGACCTCCTATAGAAGCATGCTGATGTACAAAACATTTGTAGTACTCCGCCAGACCTAAAAATCCTTTAGGTCTTGTTTGGTCGAGGGTTAGGGATGGAACGTAACAAACTTTCATCATTTGTTTGAGAGTTTCATAATGGAATGGGATGGAAGCGGAAGGTTTCATGCTACGTTCCATTCCATCCTAAACAGTGAAAATAAGAAGCCTCCAATTTGAGGAGTTTAGGATGGAACATAAACTAATAAATACATACTATCTAATATACCTCAATAATTCTTCTTACCAAACATTTCTTATAACCTTACCCAAACTCATTTATTACTATACACAAGCTTATTATTTCCATATTTCTTTTTCCGTTCTTCATGTTCTACCACTTCTCATTCTTCTCGTGTTGTTTAGTAGCCCCATGAACGTATGCTCTATTTTCATTGTTATTTCGTTGAATATTCAGATAATTTTAGGATGAATAAAAATATGAATTTAGAGTTTAAGGAATAAGTATATATGTTAATGTCTAGAGATGAGAATGAATGATTTAAATGATAGTTAAAAGAAGAAATTGAAGGGAACGTAGAAAATAGAAATGCAAAAAAATGAAAGTGAAGAAACACAAAAATGAAGAAGATGCGTGAGTATGTGATGTTTTTTGATATTTGGTGTTAATTCTTAGTTTTTGATCTATTTTATTTTTAAGTGTTAGGTTGTATGGAAGTCAAAAATGGGGTTAATATAATTTAGAGATGTTAGTTTGAGTAGAAGAAAAGAAAGAAGAAGAAGAAGAGCTACGGTTAAGAAGGAAGAAGAAATGAACGATCGTGCAGACATTTCAGAAGAAATTGGAAAAGCACAATCATGACTTTCCTCATGTAATAGAAATCTCACGATCGTGCAAGTGCACGATCGTGACTTCTATGGCTACCGAAGAGGGATTGTTTTCAAACATCATTTGATCTTTTGACTATAACTTCTTTTTCCGACCTCCAAATGACATGAGATTTGAACCAACAAACTCGTAACACATTGTTTTACATCTCCACCAAAAATTATAGCCATATGAAATCATTCGAGAGAGATTGATTGATGAAATTGGGATGAACATGATGAGAAGTTCTGGAAAATGATAACTAGAGTATTTTCACTGAACATGTTTCGGTATTTTAGGAATAAAGTATCCAAATGGAATGATTCTTGTTTATATTAAACTAGAAATATAGGGCTACAATTGTTCTGAAGAAATCGAATTTTAATTCTGTCTGTAGAATTTCAGAATCTGACTTGAAGTTGGGTACAGAATACTGTTACAGTTGAAGAATAGTCTGAATTATTTGGAGTATAACTTTTGGAATACTGAACCAAATTGAATGTTTTTGGTTAAACTAGAAACTTAAGAGATAGGAAAATAATTTTCTAGGAGAAAGTTTTCTCAAATTATTCCATTTTCATTATCAAATTTATCATGGAAAGTTGACCCGAAAGTATGTTTCAGGAAAAAATTGAATTGACCAAATGAGTTATGAATTTTAATTATAATGGTTTTAGTTTTACATATTTCTATATAAATAAAAATATAAATAAATTATTTTTAAATATAAATTACATATAATATAATACAATACAATACAATACAATACAATACAATAATAATAAATTAAATAATTAATAATAATATTTTCATATAATTAATAATAAATTGTATACAATTAATTATAAAATAAAAATCTTTATTACTTTAAAATAAAAATATAAAAAATTGAAAGTCACAATCATGACTTTTTAATTGGAAATGTTTTCTATTTTAAAATCATATCGTTAAACCTCCTATAACAACCATTTTAATATAAGGAGTATAATAGTCATTTATTATATATTACATTCCATTCCATCCATCTTCCAAATAATATTTCACTACATTATATTATGAATCGTTCCATCTCTTCCAATCAACTTTTCACTATATTACATTCCATTCCATTATAAATCATTTCATTCCGTTCCATTCCGTTTCATTCTATTAATTAACATCCAACTAAATAGGCCCTTAAAGGTTGTGACTATGGTTGAAATCCCTTAACCATAGACACTGTAGCCCCTTATGGTTGAAATCCCTTGACCATAGACACTGTAGCCCCTTCTACCATGCTCATTTGATGTAACTTGAACGTATATCAATCTTCATAGACACTGTAGGCCTGAAAGCTTTGTTTAACATTTCATCTATTATGGGAATATGAAACTGATTTGGAACAATGAGTGCATATAGTAACACCATCTTACATCCTTCTTACGAACTAATAAACGGTCCAAAGATTTTCTGTCTAATATTACTCTATTTTATTTTGTCTTATGGAATCTCAGCCATTTATTTTGTGGGATCTACGCGAGATCCATGCGAGACTCACATAAATAAATAGCTGATATTTATTGGACACAATAAGATACCATATAATTGAACAAAAAATCTAGACTCAATGAAACGAGCGAGGAAAAAGGACTTGGATTGAGTTTGATATTTCCTCCTTCAACGTGTCATAAATTAACTGGCGGTCTTAAGGAGTAAGGGCAAGACTATGTGGGGTCTCAAAAGCAGTGGAATATAGAAAGGAACAACAAAAGTGTTTTCTTGAAGGTACACTGAAATGTCGGTGCCTTCACCGAAGCGTTACAAAAAATCCTTGCCGCCCACCATGACTGAAAAAGTAAGGGTAGTTAAAATAGGAAGTTCAGAAATTGGGCTACTCTAGGCTACATGATATACTGAGTACTTATTGAATCGTATAAAACTGTAAAACAAGGCCCCTTAACTAAAAGTTGCTCAGTTGGGATTTAATAAAAATCAAAATATAGTTACACTTGGAATAACCGATTCAATGGTTTAGCTCCGTCAAAAACAGGCAGTTGAATTTTGAGCGGCTTAAGAGAAAATTTATAATAAGCGGTGTAGGTGTTCACATACGGGTAAAAAGTGTTCTGGTGTTGGTATATGGGATGAACTAGTCGTGTACGACGAGGGCCTTGTAAAAGGGTAAGAGCGGGTAACGGTGATGAAAAATTGGGATAGAATTTGATCTCTAGCAGAATAATTATAAATTTTTTCATATTTTAATTTTTTAAAAATTAAGATTATTTTAATTCAATAAAATGATTAGCAATTAAATTATAATAAAGCATTAATCTTAATTTGTAAAGAACTCTGTAACACTTACAAAAAAGGTTGATGAAGAAGTGATAGTTTCATTATAGCTTAAGTCTATTTATAATAAGATTTAGACATTTTAGTAATTTAATTGAAACTAAATTCTAATTAAAATTAAAATTTAATTAGAATTACAAATAATTCTAATTAAATGTCAGTTATGCTCAAATAAGATTTAATACCTCATATTAATCCTTATGTATTAAATATCTTATATTTAATTATAAAGTTTCACAAACTTTACAATTAAATCCAACTTGATTAAATATATTTGTTCTTTTCAATTCGTTCTTTATATGAAACCCATTAGGCTTCTAAATATATTGGCAATGATTATAAATTATAATTATAATTTATAATTAAAAATAAATAAATTAAAACTCCTTTTAATTTATCTTTAATTCTCTAATTAAACAATTTATAATCAAATATCAAGATTGAAGTCTAGCAACACATCATGACCACCTAAACATCTAGAAATGTCAAAGTAGTTTTGACTAACTTTTTCATACATGATTTTTTTATATATAATTCAACCATTTCATCATATAATATTCATATAGACATAGAGCATTGTCTTAGTGTCTACTCTTTTTTAATTCCAATCATATTTATTGTCTACCATTAGTTATTAGTTCAATTAATGTCATTTTGTAAACTATTTACAAAATGACATTATACTTTGGCCAAGGATTTTCCAAATTAATATTAATCAAGAACAACATAACATTATTCCTAATTAATTTAGGACGATGAATCCTAGCTTGATCTCTCAACTGCCTCCACATAGTTCATGCTATATTTAATGACTACCGATTGAACTACCTATGATTAGAATAAGTTATAAGTAGTATCAAAACATATCAATCCCTGTGTAAGATAACTTTGGAAACCTCAAGCTAAAAGATCATTTATACAATCATCACAATAAGAATTGCTAAATACAAACAAATAATGTTTCAAATGGATTTCTCATATTAGGTATGCTCAATGAACTTGTTCTCTAACAAGCATATATACGTTTGTTTAAGTATCTTCATATTTTAATATATGAGATCGACTACTTCCCCCATAAGGAAAAACGTAACGTGTGATATTGTTTTACGTTATATTAATATCCAGTCTTAATAAAACAATAATTAGGAACAATTTAGGGATGATATAAAAATGCAATATGAATCTCATAATTATAATCCCATCACAATTTTATTTGTAATGCATAATTATCTTATGGATTTTATTATATACATCTAAACATGTATAAGAGAAAAAAGCATTTTAATTATTTTGCCACTAAACTACAACTAATCAATTAGTTGTAAGACATAAATCAACATTCTCCCACTTGCACTAAGGTAATTGTTTAAGTATCTTATATCATATCACCATATGATGATCATGCTACTGTTGAGATAGTGGCTTAATGAGAGAATTCTACAAGATATCCTTATAATTAAGAAAAACTGCCTAAATACAATTTTGAATTTTGATGAGACCTTAGCTTCTTTTATATGCCTAATAGCTCTAATGTTATATAGTATATTACTGTCTTGAACAATCCAAGGAACTATATTAAGTTCATTAAAGAACTTATTGATACAATTAATTATTTTCACTAAATGAAAATTGTATTATGGCTTAATTAGCTACCATTGATACAGTAGAATCTTTCCAATCTTGAATGATATCGGTATACGTAAATAGATCTTGATTAGGATTTACTTCTTATTTATATCCTTATCACCTTGAACTAAAATATCAACTCATACATGGAATAATTGATATTAATACTTTACAAGTATATTTTTGGTATATTATCTAGTATGATATCTATCTGTTGGTAGGATCTTGGGGGTTAGAGAAAGAACCTTCCAGAACTCTTCTCAACCATAAGGCCATAGATCTCGACCATCTCGGCGGTACTTACGGCGGAAATCGCAAGCCCACCCCTTTTATGTGCTTGGTCATGAAAATCTCCAGATCCAGCCCGAAAAGGCCATTGTCGTCGAGTTCATTAAGAATGACAATTACAATTTATGAACCACAACTTTCAAGTGGATTGGTTTCTATGGCGCAAATATGGCCAAAAAACAAGACCGTGAAGGGCAATTCTCAGTTGAGTAGGTAGCATAACCAGAGGCGGAGGCCGGAGACTGAGGAACTAGAGGCCCGACGTGGTTTCCGTGGTTGGCTGACAGGCAAGTTTTCAACTTTTCTTTATTTTGCTTTCTCTATTATGCTCTGTTTTCACCAGGTTTAGGGGTAGAGTCTACACCGTGAACAAGACAGGAGTTTCTGGTAGAGACCTACACAGTTATGCTTCCAGACAGCAACGGAGGGGTGCTGATGATGATGCGAGACGTCAAATCCCTGGCCTCTGCTGACAACTCTACGGTCGGTCTCGAGCTTCCTGACAAGCCCGCACAGACCTCTGCTAAGCGTCACTTACGTAGCGTTTCCTGATTTCTTCAATCTTTATTATCAGTATTCTTACTATTATTATTATTATTATTATCTATATTTTTTCTTATTATTATATTTTAATCTTATTTTTATTATTTTATTATTCTTATTATTATTTTCCTATTATTATTATTATTTTCATCTTTTCTTTATTAATTATTATATTCATTATATACCTTTCCTTCTGTATTCTTTCCGTATTTACTTTTTTTAACCTGTTTCATTATTATCCTTATTGCATTTGCATTTGGGTCTATTGGAAACAGCCTCTCTATAATGTAGGGGTAAGGCTGTGTACTATCAGGCCCCCCAGACCCTGCTTCAATGCGGGACTTCGGGGTATGATGATGATATCTAGTATGATATTTATGTACTTGGACTTAGAATAGGTGAACAACTTCTAATAGATCTTCATAGATCTAATTCCCATAATTAAATTGCTACGTTTTTCATATCTAACAAGAGTTGTTCTTAGACAATTATGTTTTAAACAATTCAAAATTAGAATTATTGTTCTCTGTGAGTAATATGTCTCTACATATTCCACTGAAGAGGACAACTATACTTCAATTAACCTTCTTATAGACATGATAAATTTACAATCATCCCCAAAACAAATTCTTTGAATTTTTCATGGAAGTGAATCTTTCAACATCTCATAACCTTTCAATTACACATCGAATGTATAAACAAAGGCACTAGTTCCAATTTTATGTATTGTCATGAGATTTGAACTTTTCAAGTTTCATCTTACTCTCACTATTTATCTTAAGAACCATTCTCCTATAAGTATAAGTTGAAACAAACAATTTGTTTAATAGGCTTGTAAGATTATATCCAACATTTTGGATATCTCATAACCTTTTATTACCCAATTTAATTCTAAACTTAATGGATAATGTATGTTTCAACCAAGTATCACATCCTTGAATCATTAACTTTGACTCTTTTAAAGACTTAGCATTTTTTATCTGATATGAAATCTTGCTAATTGATTCAACTGAAACCATTGAAGGTAAGTCATTGTACTAGGTATAGCTTTAGGAAAATAATATTGCATCATACAATATCTCATATTGTATTTTCTTCTTACATAAATCCACACTCCTATAGAATTTTGTTGTGAAGGTATCCATTGTAGAATCCTATTCCCTATAGATAACCAAAAATTTAAAACTCACCACAACAATCTCATCGAAGTGTTTCAGCATTCTCAATACTTAATTTTTACTTATATTTAAACAATTTGAACTTTTCAAATTTTCAAATCAACATTTCATTTTAATACATATAACTATATCATATAAAGTCATTAGTAATATAATAAAATATCAATGTCATCCTTTTATAAATTGTTATTCCATCCAATACGTTACATTTATAAATTTAACAATTCAATACCATCATCATCTTTTCACAAAAGGTCAATTTGGTTATTATTTAACTTGAAAGTTTCATAATATTCATATGATTCATAATTAAAAGGATAAATATATCCTATTATGTAACTTTATGATTCTTATTATGTTGATTTAGCCAATATGACATAAAGGATAATCTCAATTACCCAGCTTTATATTATAGCCACTTATGTTAAGCATATATCTCCTTTGATCCAATAGATACAAACTATTTGTATAAAATTGGATCAATTGCTTTTACTTAACAATGTATTTCTTATCATACATTGAACATTATAATAATGTTGAATCTAAATTCAATATTGTATACTCAAAAGCATAAATTAGAAATACATATGATTTCTATCATATTGAGCATAGGCAAGATAAGTTGTGCAATCATTTTTTTCTAATGACAACTATTATCATACTATAGCAAATGCCTTTAATTGATGTCCATGTTTATGCTTTTGGTAGGTTAAATTAAGTGAAAAAAATTCCAACAAAGTACTATACCTTTTATCTCTACTTTATGCATCCACTTGCATCTTGCTATCAGAATGTTGACATACATCTTACATGTTGTCATCAAAGTTTATGAGATATTAGCCAATGCAAAATGTCATTACATTTTTTCATTTATATAATTTTGACATATCTCTAAAACTTTGTCACTAAATCCTCAATAAGGATTATAGCAATATAACATAATAGGCGTACAACTTCTATCAATCTTTGATAACTCTTCTCAATCATAACGTATGTCTAAGAAATTGATTTCACTAACTTAGTATCAATTATACTAAACAAGGTACATTCCACTCAGTACAAAATATAAATATAAGAAAAAACAAGTAATTAATTATATGTCATGATTATCAAATGAGATTAGGATTTTAATCATGTATTTAGTTACTTTCATTATTTTATTCAAAATAACAGTCATCACTACTATTCGGAAATATTACTCTAATATTTCTAATAGGTTCTCATTTAAATTTAGTTGATCTTGATTTTGCTCAATAAACCAACTAATCTTAAATTAGGTAGATAACATCTCATATGACTACTAGATTCATTAAGTGACAACTCTTGCCAAAAAATATCTTATATGTTATTCCTAACTATGTCTCTAAATTCATATGATCATGAGTTTACTCATTCAAATCACACAAATTTAGTTTAAGTAGGAGCTACTGTTATAAGACTAAACATATTCAGTATCATTTAGTATTTTAAATTTAATAGAAAATTTTAATATTTTAAGGTTAATATATTATATTTTGTTGTTATTAAATAGTAAAAAATTAGTTCACAAGGACTAAAAATTTAATAATATACTTCTAAGTTTTTATCATATACACAAATTATTATAAAAACTCATTATTTTAATATAATCATTTAATTTAATTTAAATAAAATTATTTTTATTAATGAATATTATTATTAAAAATTAAAAATCATAGATGTTAGGACTTATTTGAATTTTTATAATTTTTTAATTCAGATTGTATTTATACCCTTAATAGAGATTTGTACTGTACCGATTAGAAAATGATATTTGCTTAAATTGATATCGTAACAGCTCAAGGAATCAACTTATACTAGTCTTTTCGACTGATACCAGTTAGCACCAGTCAATATTTAAAATTCCTATTGAATAATGAAAAAATTCATAAGTTTTTTAAACTTTAGGACTAAATTAAAGAAAGAACAAATCTTTTTTAACCTTACCTTAACCAACCCTGCTTCCTCATCTTCACTCTAGTGACTTTCTCCATTCGACCACCTCTCTCAATCTCTCAACTCTCAGCGGCATCGTCTAATCATCATCTCACTAGTGTCCTCATTGTTTTGCAGCTCCCACCATTGTAACCTAATTCACCTCCATGGCCAAGTCGTCTACCATAACCCACTTCCATTTCCGTTGTTGTATCTGTCGGAACTTGCCAAAATAACGAACCTATTACACAATAACATAATAATACAGAAATGCAAAATACAGAGATCATGCACAGTCTGTAAGGACAATTAGTTACGATTTCCTTTTTTTTCCCCTCTTCTTCACTTATATAAAGCCATGTACAGTGTCTTTTTTTTGCAATGAAAAGTTGAGAGTTTCCTATCCTATCGTCCTATTTCTATCATTT
This sequence comes from Erythroxylum ulei, assembly GCA_027564395.1. Lineage (NCBI taxonomy): Eukaryota > Viridiplantae > Streptophyta > Magnoliopsida > Malpighiales > Erythroxylaceae > Erythroxylum > Erythroxylum ulei. The sequence goes on from JANITX010000008.1 coordinate 29,664,746, forward strand.
CCCATGGATTTGACATGGTATCAGAGCAGGATGCACCCTTAATTCATTAACACTACTCACATCATGTCTCAGAACAACAAAAATGACAGTGAAATCAACACATAAGAATGACGTTGAGCTTGATTCCTATTCCATCGAAGCGTCCAAAAACCCAGGGTGTGTCTTAGTGACCTCACTACTTGATGGAAATAACTACCTATCGTGGAGCCGATCTATGAGTATTGCATTAGGAGCTAAGGATAAGATGGGGTTTGTAAACAGTGATATAAATAAACCAGAGAACAACCCATCAATCCTCTGAAAATGGTGCACTGTAGACAAAATGGTAACCTCCTGGATCCTAAACTCCATTAGCAAAGAAATCGTTGATTCTTTTCGAGAAGTTACATCTGCTAGAGATTTGTGGGAGGAATTGAAGTCTAGGTACGGAGAGAGTGATGGGCCACATATTTATCAGTTAATGTAAGAAATAGGAAACTTAAGACAAGGGAAGGGGTCTGTGACTACATATTTCACGAAGTTAAAAAAAACCGTGGGATGATTTGAATTGTTTGATGCCTTTTGTGAGATGTGCTTGTGAAGCAAATGATAAAAATAGATCTGTGGAGAATAATGTAAGGCTTATGCAATTTCTGATGGTGTTAAGAGAGGAATATAGCCATGTGGTAGGACAGATTATGTTAGACACCAGTGAGTAGAGCCTACTCTATGATTCTAACAATAGAGAGGTAGAAAAACATATCACAGAACTATGGAGAAGGAGACCACATGAATGTAGCATTGATGGCTAAACAGGGAAGTTACAAAAGAGCTTAGGGTAGAGACAGTGGTAACTCAAGCAACTAAAACAGGAGGAAATTTAATTCAAGGAAAGAGAACAAGTACTATGAACACTGTCACGAAAAGCGACATACTATTGACTCCTGCTTCAAACTACACGGGATACCAGATTGGTTCAAGGAGCTAAAAAAAAAAGGGCTAGAGAAAGGGGTCACCATGTTGCTGCTGTGATGAAGACACTTATTGACAATAGACTAGTGAGCACAGAATCAACCGAGAAGGAGGTGGATATCAACGTGCTTACTCAACAAGTAAACGAACTAATAAGGTGCATAAGAGGTAAAGGTAACACAGAAACCAACCATGTTGCTTTTAGCAATTTTATGGGTAAGAATTTATCTCTATATGGCTCAAATAGTGCTTCGTATGACAAAGGTTCATGGATAGTAGATTCAGGTGCATCTGCTCATATGTGTTCAGATATAAAATATTACTCTTGCATAA
>JANITX010000008.1:29714250-29725887 GCA_027564395.1 Erythroxylum ulei
GAGCATTGAATATCTAGCATCTCCAAATACCTCTTAAGAGCTTCCTTTTCCTCCATAGCTAGATTCCCATCCGAGGGTTTAGCTGCCAGAGAAGTTTGAATAGAGCTAAGCTTCTCCCTTGCCATGTCAACCTCCTTATTAATATTCTTGCCTCTCTTACTGTTCAGAGTCTTCAATGCCTGTTTAATAGCTTTAAGTTTCTGACTATAAACAAACTGCTTAGTCCCATAACAATGATGCTCTAGCCCTTTGGAAATTGCAGCTTGAAATCCCTTTACGCTTGCTAGGAAATTGTTGAATCTAAACGGGTAAAATATTCTGGAAGTAGTGAACAAGAAGTCAATTCTTATAGGAATGTGATCAGAGATACCAGGATTGAGGAACTTTGCAGTGCTGCTAGGAAAAGTAGAGAGCCATTCCTCATTTACCAAAGCCTTGTCTAGCTTTATCCTGATGCGCCACATAGAACTTTGCTTATTAGACCATGTAAAAAAGTATCCTTCCATTTTCAGATCTAATAATTCCACCTCCTGCATGCAATCATACAAATCAGTGGAGAAATTAAGCAGATTGCAGTTGCCATCTGCCTCTTTCCTGAAAGCAGTGGTGTTCAAGTCACCACACACCAACCAAGGTAGAGAAACCAAACCCTTAATCCGTTGAAGATCATTCCAAAGTTCAGATCTTTGGAAAACTGTGCTAAAACCATAGACAAAAGTTGCTAGTATCCAGGAATTTTCCATTTTGAAATGGATATTAGTGTGAATATGCCGCTGCCCAAAATCCAAAGCATCCACTTCTACAAAATCAGCATCAAAAGCTACGATAATCCTACCATACACATTACATTGGTGATTAGTAATGAAGCGCCAATTACTGCCAAAACATGTCAGTTTATTCAAATTAGCTTCTCTAATTTTAGTCTCCAACATACAAAAAACCCTAGGCTTTTTAGTAAGGACAAAGTCCCTTAAAGCATTGAGCTTGGAGGGACTATTTATTCCACGAACATTCCAAACTATCAATGTCATAGGCAAGTAGTTTTTCCTTTGGAGCTTTTCCTATTGCTCCTCATACTTTTCCGAGACATAAGCTGCTCAGATTTATCCTCAATGGTAGTATCAAGCATCTGATCTTCCCGTTGAATAATTCCTTCAACTATCTCACTAGTGACAACACCTTCATCCGGATTGGAAGCACTATTCACCATCTCAGTACACCTGTAGTCTGTAGAGGTACTACATTCATCACTGGTTTTATTAAGCAATTCCTCCCTCTGTAGGGCTGAGGCAAATTTAGTAACTGTCTGGTTGTGGATTAGAGTGTCCAAAGAGCCTGGAGATGGCTGAAGCATCCCTTGGTGGTCCTCCACTTGTTCTGCCCCTTTGGCCTGCTGCTGATCCTCAAGCTCCTTTCTTTCCACTCCCATCACCTCCCAATAGTCCCCTTTCTGAAAAGTTCTACCTGTAGGTCTCCATTCCTTCCCTTGAGCCTTGAGGGATGGTCTCCAATGGTAAGTCACATACACCTTATCTTCTCTGAGAGTATTTGCATCAGCTAGTCTTAAAATTGGAATGCTCTCTTGCAAATCTTTTGTGATATCCATGCTAATACATAGCCGTGCAAAGCCTACCCTTTTCCTCATAGCTGTGTTCTCATCCATACAAAGAGGCTTGCCTAGATAACTAGCCAACATGCTCAGCCCCTTAGTGGTCCAATATTCTAGAGGAATATTGTGGATATTGACCCATAAAGGAATACTCTTCCTTCTGATTTTCTCCAACTCCATTCCTGGGTGCCAGTTCTGTAAGAAAAGGGGGAGCTGTGAAATATGCCAAGGACCTTCTTCAATAACCTTTAGAGCCTCCGATTTAGAAGAAAAGGTAAAAATAATATTATCTTCTTCAGTTAACATAACTTCCATGAGACCCCTTCCCTTCCAATTCCTAGCAGCCCAAGCTTGAATGATGGGGAAAGCAGGCCTTCTTTCCATAAAGAAGCCAACTAGAGTGGCTTCCCAGGATTTAGCTCCTTGTTGAAGAATATCAAGACTGGGGGCTACCATCAGCTTGCCTTCATTCTCCACTGGAGGGCTAAACTCCAATGAGGAGGCTGAATCATTCCCTACCACTTGCTTCCAAGTTCTCGTGGGGGCATCAACTTTGTTACCTGCTGCAACAGCAGCAAAACTCTTAGGTTCAGCTACAGAGGAAGGGAGAGGAGGGGTATTAACAAAGGGATGGGAATGGGAAAGGTGGGAAATGGGAAAGGTGGGAAATGGTTTTAGGGTTAGGATTAGGAATAGGGTTGGGATGGGGGTTAGGGTTCAGGTTAGAGTTATGGACTGTGGATAAAAGTGGGGGAAAATCTGAACTTAACTGATTTTGCATTGTGTTTGTGTGCAGGCCAGATCTGGGACAGGAGCAAGCAACAACCGAGGACAGGACAGAAGAAGGGCCTACTGCTTGCAGATTCAAAGAAGGACTTAGAAGCAGAATGCAGCTAAGAGAAGAGGGAGACTAAAGATTAAAAATCAGGGAAGAGATACTGGGAAAGATGAGTTTCTGATTGCAGGTTAAAAGATTGAGGTTCTAAATGCAGGGTGGAGAGAGAAGGGAATAAGGGTTTCAGGATAGAAAAGAATAGAGAAGTGAAGAGCAGATCTGAGAGATGAGGGCTGAACAGAAGAGAAGAGAAGAGGGAAAATGGAGGTTGGAAAAAAGTGGAAATCAGATAATGGAGGGTTGCAGATCTGAAAATGGAGGGAGGGAAGGCTAAGAGAAACCTGAAGGCAATGGACGAAAAGAGGGGAAAGGGATAAAGGCGAAGGAGGGAAGGAGTGCAGCAATGGTCCGGAGATGGAGGGATGGATGGATGGCTGGGAAAGTCATCGGAGATGGGCTGGGAAGTCATCAGCATTTGTTGTTTTATTTGTTGTTTTACTGATCAAGACGAAGTGGGAGATATGATAAATTCAACATTTGATTCTATAACGAATACTACACATGACAGCAGCCTGAACATGATATAGACAACTCCATATATATAATGTCTAATCTGTATCAAATAGGATCAGAATATGTGCAGAACAACGAGGAACAACAATGTCATACTCTTTCATATGGAATCCATAATATCACTACACAACCACGCCCTTGAACCCCTTTTGAATAAGTTTAAGATATCGTCCGTTTGTCTAGTTTGACATTCAATCATTATGCTCAGTCTCATCTTCACCTTCAGAATCTGTGAAATCAAATACAATTTTGATTTGTTAATTGTTTGAAGACTACGAGGATTAAGTAACAGAAGCATAATAGTTGCCTTCTATTGGCTTGGTGCTCATCAGTTCTTAACTCAATACTTGACTTCAACCACTAGTGTAATTGCCAATGTGGTAATGATTTACAAAGAAATATGCTGCTTACCTGATCGTACATCATCGCTAACTTGGCCTTTTGCTTTAATTTGTTCTATCAACATTTTAATCATCAAGATCCACCAATAAATATTCAGAACCAGCAAGCAATACAAAAGTGTGTTAAAAACATAATAACAAATGACTCCTTGCAAGGCGTGTTTCTCCTTGTCCAAGTACAACAGAACTTGGTAACTGTTAGTAAGGGAAAGGGAAAAAGCAAAGAAGCAAATTAGTAAAGAAAATATACAACTGAATGATTAAGAATTCTCTTAATTACTTTCGTAAGATATGCTTAGTAACCACTCCCCAACTTACATGGTAAAAGAAGACTAACCTGGTGCTCCGTAGTACCAAAAGTGGAAAGCAGATGATACGAAGCATGGTAAAAGTGAGAATGAGGAGAACGAAAGAAATACTTGCAATCCCTTCATAACCGCTGTATTTAGACATCTTCCCTGTTTCTAGGAAAAGGTCACAACCATCATGAAGCAGCAAAACCATCGCGCCAACGCGGCCAAATCTGCCATACGTACCATACAAGTAGAACCAAATGTCAGCGTCTTCTTATGCAAAATTTTCATTAGCAATTGGATATGTTTTATAAAGAGAAGTTTTAGCAACTCTTATAAGACTATTTTATGTAATATCAAACATGGATGGATGATTTCTTTTTTGCTGAAACAAACCTAAATATGTAAGAAAGGACAATTAGAGTTATTGATGCCATATGGTGAGTCATTGACACAGTAAAGTCCGAGCGCTTTGTCTCCCAAAATAAGAGAGCAAATATGGAGTATGTGTAGAATCCAGCACCGTAAGCGTATAATGCCTTCAATTTCAACCTGAACAAAAAGACCTTTAAATAAGAAAATATCAAAGTAATTGGTGCAAATTATAGGAGGAGAGCAAGCTATATAGAATGGTTACGAATAAATGAATATGAGGCACTGGCAATTCAACAATGTGAGTAGCTAAATTGATACCCAGAAATTTTGATTTGGTTAATGACTAGTGAACTCACTTCATTTTGAGGTCAGGCCAAGTTTGATCTCCTGCTCCCACCCAAAAATACTTAGTATTTCTGAACCATGTCTCGTTGTAGGAGACAGTAAGAGCAAACAGTTCTGCTGATAGAAAGTAAACACATTTCCAAGCTGATTCTTTAAATTTGTTGATTTTCTTCCTCCTCGAATGCATCTCAACGTGAACTGTTTCTCCAAACATCAATCTCCTTGCTAGTTTCTGCATGCATCATGGAGGCACAAATAGTGTTTTTTCTCAGGACGGCATAAACACCAAGTGCCAAGAATTGGAGTCAGTTAAGGGGAAAAATAGAAAACCTCAAAGACGTAAGTGTCAAGATAAAGCCTGAGTGTTGGGAAGAGGAGTGCGACGAGGGGAATAAGCAGGAGGTCTTTAGCCTCAGGATACGATTCAGCCTCCCAATTTATGAAACCATCGCGTCCCACCAAAACATCCATTATTATCAATCAAAGAGAGGAGTACGGTAGTGAAAGAGAAGAGCAACAGGAGAACATTAACTATTGATTTTCGGAAGACCAGTTTGGTTGGGTTTGGAAGACAGACAGACAGGCAGGTAAAGCAATAACAGGGGAGGGGCGGGCTTGGCTGGTTTCGGAAGACAGACGGACAGGTAAAGCAATAACAGGGGAGCGGCGGGTTGGTTGGTTTCGGAAGAAAGACAGGTAAAGCAATAGGGGATTGCTCAGGCGTTTCCTGACTCTTCCCTGGAAATGTGGAACACATTCACTCGAGAAAAGTCAACTACAGCCGCCTTTACCTCTCATTCTCAGATCATGTAATCCGACCCATTAAGCTGTTTAATGGGTCAACTTGCTGATTTAAACCAATAAGCTGAAAATGAAAAAGCTGGCATGTTGGACCGTTTTGATCCAACAGCCAACATTTAAGAATGAAAATACAACGGTGCCTTTTGAATTTAATGAGTATTGTCTGTATGTAAGAGCTTTGCATAAATCATTGACAACTCACGTTTTATTCCCCTTCACAACCTTTTTTTTTATTAAAGAAATCTGGAGCAACAATATTTTTTAAATAGAAAAATTATTAGTAAAAATATAAAACTTATATATTTAAAATAGCACAATATTTATTTATTTATATACATAAAAAAAGCGGATAATAATATGAAATAAAGATAAGATATCACAATTTCACCAAATTTAGACACTAAAATTAAATAGATAAATTATAAATTTATAATTAATTTAAATCAACTTTAAAAAACATGTTTTTTTTGAATAAATATAAACAAATTTAGAATAAGTTAAACGTAAGTTTATTTAAATTAGATTAATTTTTTAAATAGCAAACTAATTTTACAAGATTTATAACATATATTAACCGGTAAAAATAGTATTTTCTTCATTATTATATTTTGTACATGTAAAATTTAAATAAAATATATTAAATTTTAAATATATATTGATATTTTCACTTCTTAAACATATACATATACATATATATTAACCATGGTTATTTTATATCCTTTTTCCCTACTAGTCATAATAAAATAAAATATTTTTGAAGTCATTTTATACATAAACAAATAACACTAATCAGCTAATTTTATCAAATATTTTTAATAAACAACTAATATTGTCGATTGGTCAAATCAGTGAATATAATCTATTGTTAACTAATTATTGATAGAATCAACTAATAGCTAATGCAATCCGCTGATTTGTTCATATAGATAATACTTTAGGCATATATAGTAAATAACTTGAGTTCTATTGTTTATTCATTCATTTCATACTCATTTACCATTTTAAAATAGATCGAGTAAAACCATCATTTCTTTTGGTATAACATTACTAATAACTTATTTTTTTTGTTTTAATGTACATCATATCGATATTCATATTTTAAACCTTGTCATCTCATTTATCACCTAGAAAAATCACTTAAACATGTCTCTTTTTTGTTAATACTTAGCAATAAAAGTGATTACTTATTTGAAAAGGTATTTTTTATATGTTCGACATACACAAACCTCTCTTTTAATTTAATTAAGAAATCTTAGAAAAACTTCTTAATCTTTAAAATTTTAATAATTAATTTTTAAGTATAAATAAAAATAATTATTAAATTATTTATTTTAATAAATTAATTTTTAAATAAAAATAAAAATAATTATTAAATTACTTATTTTAATAAAATATTTATTTTTATTGACAGAAATAAATTATCATTAAATAAAATCTTTAAATTTTATCCAATATGTAATTATTATTAGTAATGAAATGTGACTACATTTACATTAACAGCTAAATAAACTTTTATTTTTATTTTAAAAAAATAAAACAAAAATTAAATATTACTGCAGAAAAATATCAATAAAATTAAATTGTTCCTAGGCCCATTTTTTTTACAAATCTCGGTCATACGTTCATGTTAGTGATACTGTTCAGCTTACACGATTAAGTTTGTCTCTGCCTTCTGAGACTCTTCCATCAGAAGGTATAAATGTGCGGTCCGTTTTTCTTAAGGACCAGGGACAAGTTGAACACAAAGTTTCAGACTATGCAGGTCATCTCTTCACCACCCCGCGCCCCCCTTCCCCCCCGGGTCAAACTCTTTACTTCTGATCCACTTTGGATCAGACAGAAACAGTTACATAATAACCGTAGTTATAGGTTGTTACGAGCAAAGAAAGTCCAATCGAAGTCTCTTTGACTCTTATGGGCTGAACTGACTACAAATTGGAAATTTGTGGCAGTAGAGACATTTTATAAAATTATGGTTTAACTTGAATCAATAGGCCATGATAAGTTGTTCGTGAGTTAAACCAATAACGATGACGCCATATGTAAACATGAAAGGACCATGTTTTATAATTTGAAGTCCCTTTCTTGTGTCTAAGATTGTTAGTTGATATCGTATGTGAACAAATTGATGATTAGTGGTTGAGTTCTTCACATATCTACACCAAGCGGCATTTAAAGAAAACCTTCATGGAGCCATAAGCAATAAGAATCGTTTCTTGTAATGCCTGCCTACAAAACCAAAAACTTTCTTCAAAATATTCACAGAGTACTAGCTTCAATTTGCAAGTCGTAAAAGAATATATATGAAGAAATTAACATATAGTAGTCATGTTAACTTCAGAATCGAATATTATGATGCAAGTAACCATCTAAACATCAATAAACTACATATGTTTAAAATTAAATAGCTGTGACAATACTATGCTAGCATTTAAATCAATTCACAACTGCAAACTACACCAACAAGAGAATATGTCTGCAGCACTTTGAACAAGGAACTTCTCTCTGCTTTAATATATTGTTACCACTTTACTGTTCCGAAGCTTGAACACCCACAATCAACATAGTACGTCCCAGGTTGCTCTTTGCAAGGCCTGTGGCACCCCGCAGTATTGCCAAAATAAGATCCTTTCATTTACGCATCAACTTGTTAAGTTTGCAATTAACTTGTCGACGTGAATAAGAATATCGTCAATGCGAGGGCGGACTGTTGCCTGAGGCTGAAGCATCCATGTAACGAACTTTCGGAGAGTTTCTGGATATGCAGGATTTGGTCCAGCTGGCCACTTTATTTGTGCATTTACAACAGCCAATTGTAGGCTCCCACCAGATTCTCCAAGAGCGTACTCAAATGGAGACACCCCATACCTGTTAGAAATCAGCTATAAATTGTTCAGCCCAGGATAGCAACTGTAAATACAAGGAAATGGCCTGAAGCTTTAAACTACCATCCATGAAAAGAAATAACACTAGGTACATGAGAAAAACTGTTTGTCTAAGTGGCCTGAACGAAAGTAAGCCTCAAAGTTGTTGAGATATCGTGTAGTAGAGGTAAATTTTCATACAAGCCGTAGCTTCTTTGAGATTTTTGTCAGTTTCAATTGTTTTATTATAGATGTATTACATTGTCCAACAATTGTTCATTAATATACCTAAAATGTTGTAGCAAAGAACTCATGCAAAGTTGAAAGTTCTCCCAAGAAATTAAAGCAATTTCTATTCCATCCAGCTATTAAGGATCTAGATAGTTTGTGTTCGTGTGCCTGGCTACAAAAACATAATGAGGTAATTTGTCAACCTATATTCCACATATGTGCAAAGCAAGAAACATTGTAAAGCATTTAAAAATATAATTTTTCTGAGGAAAGCAGTTCTTGGCTTCCTCAACAACGGAATATGCAATAGTTAAATCATAAGCAGTCAGCCATTAGAATTAAAAAGAGAAAAAATGGAAAGAAAAATATAATGGATGTTCCTCATAATAAGCAATGATCACAATTGAAGAAAGGAAAAATTGTCCTCACATTATCGCATATAGTGTGCATCCTAGTGACCAAACATCAGTTCTTTCATCAATGTCTGCATGACTAGGACAGTCCCACAGCTCAGGAGCTCTGAAAGGTGCTGAACAATGCTCAGCTGCCCATTCCTATTCACCCATCAGCCACAATATAGTAAAAATGATCTTTCACTTGCACCGAGTGTAACAGATCATGAAAGCCAAGGCAATTTCAATTAAATGGAATGACTCTTCAGAATAACTTAAAATATGAAGATATCCTCACAATGTGAAGGTATAACACAGTAAGAAGTATTCCAGGGATATAAAGAAGAAGAGGACATCGAAAAGAAAAAGGAAGAAAGTACATAGAAGCACCTGCAACTGTAGAGCTTCAGAACGTGATCTAATTTGCCTCCTTGCAGGTCGAGCACTGCCAAAATCCATCAAAATTGCAAGAGGTGGCTGACCTTTCCTGTGAGTTAGAAGAACATTACCAGGTTTGACATCATTATGCGCATATGGTGGATCAAGATTGTGCATATGTTTGAGACCGGCACAAAGCTGCATATTACAGGTTTTTACCAGTTAAATAAGTAAAAGAGTAAAAGGATTGGAAGCATATAAACAGGCAGATCCCACGTTGTAAATGTTAAATGCTAAGAACAAAATGTGAATTAACTTGAACAGAAAGGCAGACTGAGGAAGCACGTAAAAGTAGCCCATCAACATATATCAAGTATTATAACTATTAGCACTGTTGTCTACATGTCAAAAGTTCTCTTCAAACAAGAAAACTGGCATTTCAGTTAGACAAAGGGGTGCTCTATTACCTGGCGGAATATATGAAGAACGTCAGAAGTGGAGAAGTGCTCCTTCTTAGCTTTCATAGCTTTGGCATTGTCCAGTAAAGTTCCATCCAAGTGAACTGGAAATAACAAATAAGCTTCGTGGCTCCAAGATCCTTCTTGACCAGTCTAGACAACAATCGATATAAATCAAACCCATCATACCAAATCCATTTACACAAGAAATTTGAACCGAAAGTTAACACAATGGCAACTTAAATTTAATCCCAACCAAAGCAAGTCAATATGTAAATCACCAGATTTGTTTCAAACCTTAACAGGAATCAACTTATTGTTTAGAGAAATTAAATATAAAAAATTAAAATATTATCAATAAAAAACTCGAAAAGGAAGTGAGAAATGGTGGTTGAAATTATCATAGGTAAATTTCTCGACAGAATTACGATATTTTGTTGGTAATTTACCAACGAACTGTTAATTCTGTAGGTAAATTACCGACAAAATGATATTTTTCATATGTACTTACTCACACTCTAACACTGTTTCTATGTAATATAGTAGTCATTGGGTTTGGAGGGTTTACAAATCTGATGTAATGTGATGTTCTTTTTCTTAGTGTTTTTGCTAATAAAATTTTTAGTTGTTGTTTATTCTTGTATTGTTGGTTGTGGCTTGTTTATAATCATTATTTTTTTATCTTTACAAACTGTTTTTATTTACAAAAATGGATAACAAGGATCATGATGCTATGTTTAAGTATCTGACTTTTTTTGAGCTTTGTCATGGGGAATTGGATTTTATGAGAATGGTCATGTTGCTAGGCTTGTATGTATACACAAAAAAACTGAGTAAGAGTGAAAATGTTAAAGGTAGTAGGGCATTGACAGTACCAACTAGGCAAGCCAATATAGACAGGATTTTGAATGATGGTGATAATAATAGCCTGTGGGATTTAAGGATGGAATCAAATGCTTCAAGTCTATGGTGGGTTGAGGAATAATGGCCATGTGGCTATTGAAGAAAAAGTTTTAATCTTCCTAAAAATATTAGTACAAAATGAATCTAATAGAGTATTATAAGTTAGGTTTATGAGGTCAGGAGAAACAATAAGTAGGGTCTTCCATAGTGTGTTGAAGGCTATACTAAAGCTTCAACATCTGTTGTATGTCAAGCTCATACCAATCCCTGAGGATTGCACAGACAATAGATAGAAATGGTTTAAGGTTAGTAAATTTAACAAGCTACCAGAAATTGTCTAATTTCACTTTTTTAAAATACTAAAGTAGAACTTTTTATTATTGGAATTTTGTTTAAATGCCTTGGTGCTCTAGATGGGACTTATTTAGAAATAATAGTTCCCCATGCAAACAAACCCAGATACAGAGGTAGGAGAGGAAAAATATGCATTAATGTGTTAGGGGTGTGTGATAAAAACTTAAACTTTGTTTATGTTCTTGTTGGATGAGAGGGTTCAGCATCTGATTCCAGGGTTCTATATGATGTTGTTACTAGGCTTAATAAACTTCAAGTTCTAAAGGGTATGTAAGATAAGAATTTCAGAATTTTTCTTTTTTTTAAGGTTTGATTAAAATACAATAGTAATAGTGTCATTTGTTTATAGGAAAGTACTACTTAGTAGATGATGGCTATACCAATGGTCCTGGCTTTCTTGCACCTTTTAGAGGCACAAGATACCATATTCAAGAGTGGGAAATTGCTAAGAGACATTCATCTGCTAGAAGAGTTCTATAATAAGAGACACTTATCTGCCAGAAATGTGATTGAACGTGCATTTAGTTTACTGAAAAAAGATGGAAATCCTAAGAAATCCATCTTTTTATCCAGCAGCCACTCATGTGCACATAATTCTTGCATGTTGCCTTCTGCATAACTTTATTAGGTTGCATATGGCTTATGATCTAGCAGAGCTTACTCCTCTTAAAGCTAAGGATATGCCAATTGGAGAAGATACACCTTTCCCTAAATTTGTTGATCGTGTTAAGACAAGAAATGAATAGATTCAATGGAGAGAGGATTTAGCTAAGAACATGTTTGATGATTGGAGAAGAAACCATTAAATTGTGAACTTTCATTTAG
>JANITX010000008.1:29871990-29894356 GCA_027564395.1 Erythroxylum ulei
TCCAATCCAATTGAAATCTGATACCTTAACCGATTTTTGTCATTTTATTAAATCTAGTCGTTTTAATTCATACCTTGTATTTTTTATATATTTTCTTAATTTTATTACTTTATTTTATTTTATTTTCAAATCAATCAATTCGTGATCGTTTAAGTAATTTTTCATCGTTTAATTTAATTGTCTTACGTGTTGGAAAATTTTCCCTTAGGTACGATATCTGGTTCTCACCGATTTATATTACTTGTCGACGGGGTGCGCTTGCCTCTAATTGGTCTAGATAGAATTTAATTTATATTGTTTTGTTTAGACTGTAACATCTTTCCTTTGACATGAATTTTAAAAATTGATTTGATAGAGCTGCCAATTGAGCAGATAATTGAGTTACTTGGTCCATTTCTAGAATTCCTCTCTTTCCAGTATTTCTCTCGGAGGGCCACTGGTAGCTGTTTGAAGCCATATCTTCCAGCAATGCACATGCTTCTTGAGATGTTTTTCTCATTAGAGTACCACCTGCTGCTGCATCCACAATGGTTCGAGTCTGGCCATTCAACCCGTTGTAGAACATTTCCACTTGTACCCACTCTTGATATTTGTGATGTGGACACTTTCTTAAAAGATCTTTATACCTCTCCCAAGCTTCATGCAATGGTTCCAAGTCATGCTATCTAAATGTACTGATCTCTACTCTTAACTTCGCGGCTTTACCAGGTGGAAAAAATTTAATCAAGAACTGCTATGCCATCTCTTGCCAAGTTCACATTCTATCATCAGAAATTGAGTGAAGCCAATTCTTTGCTTTGTCCCGAAGAGAGAATGGGAACAAAGTGAGCCTAATGTCATCTTGCGTTGCCCCTTCAGTCTTGATAATGTCACATAATTTCTGGAAGCTTGCAAGATGATCATTTGGATCCTCCATTGGTGCTCCTCCAAACTGATTTGTTTGGACTAAATTGATGAGTCCTGGCGAAATATGAAAATTCTGAGCATGAACATTAGGTCTTTAGATACCGTGATAATTGTCTACCACTGTAGGCCGGAAGTATTCCCTAATAGGACATTGTTGTAACTATTCCTATTCATTTTTGTTATCTCCTCTTCCATTTCCTCCAGTCAAATTAGCTACACCAAGTCTGGCTTCTAACTGAGCTAATCTTTGAGCCATTTCATCCCTCAATCTTTGAATTCTCTGAAGTTCTTCTCCTTGATTTTCCATTTTCTTTTGCCAATGAATTGACTTTACTGTTCTTTCCAACTCTGGGAACTGTCTTTCTTGCCCTCTAGTAGTTTGGGGCATACAATCCTTTTATACACAAACTGCGCAAGAAAATAAAAATGCAAAAAGAAAAAGAAACAAATAAGTTACTCTAGGGACAAAAGGAAAACCAACAAGTAAATATCAAACTAGCTATAGAAACTAAAAATTCAAACATTAATCCCTGGCAACAGTGCCAAAAACTTGTTCATAAACCGCAAGTGCATGGTTATCGAAGTAAGTAATAAATCGGTAAAAACCGAGTCGTGTCCACAGGGATTATGAGAAAGTTCAAATCTATGCTAGCTAACAGTGTTTGAAATCGGGTTGGATGAAATTTTGGAAAACTAAAACAGCGTAACGAATTATTAAAAACTCAAGAAAATTTCTAAGCAACTACACAATTTAATGCAACCAAAATAACTATGAATATGACAAATTTGTGCAGTAACTAATTAAAAAAAGATTGTAACAATTGACTAATTAAATGTATTAACTTTAATGGGAGATTACTTTCTCTTAGGGAATGATATTTTTGTCAACCTTAATATTGAATTAGCTATCCTCCACAACTGAAATATCCTAACCTTGTAGGTGAATTTTAAGAGTAATTAATTCCCCTTTCCCAAAGATGAATTAATTTATCCACTCTAGACATCACTTAGTAATCCCTGACTTAATTTCTTCCTAGAGTTTCTTAAGTCCCAAACCTTCAATTTTCACCTCCGAAGTTTCTTGGTCTCCCAACTCACAAGAAAATCCTAGTCGAAATTTCCTTCAATCTTCTAGCAAAAACACCCTTTTTTTCCAAAGGTGAATTTATACCAAGCCAATTTCCAACAATCCAAACTAAGAACAATTAGACCAAGGAAAATCAACAAGCATATGAATATTCAGTCATGGATTCTAGCAAAATTTAATATTAAAACATCATCAAAAATATCAAATCCCTAAGCAAAATTAATGTTCTAGCCACAAATCATCATGTCAAGCAGTCCACAAGCATACAACCTAGATAATCTCATGAAGGAATCAATTAAAAATAAAACGCATAGCTCCAAACTATAGTTGAATAATGTGTCCTCCCCTCTCCTTGCGTGTGGTTCTTGCATGAAGAGGCAGCGTTGTTGTGGTTGGAGGCAACTGCGTGGTAGTGCTTGGAGTGGAGGCTACGTCTTCATTGGGAGTGTATGGAGGCTGGAGCTTAGTCTAGGCTGCTGTTAGTGAAGGGCTTCGTGGTTGCTGCTGGTGAATGGAAGCTCCTTGGAGAGTAGATGCTGACTGCGTTGGTGATGGTGCATGGATGAAGGTCACATTAGCGAATGTGTGAAGATAGCTTGCGTTGTGGAACTTGGAGCTGAAATATGAAGGCTTATGTGTCTTATTGGAGCTGCCCGTGCATGAAAGAAAATGGGATGAAGGCTATGTAGAAGATGGCTTGCGTTGGTGAGTTGAGAGTTAACAAATGAAGGCTTGCGTTATGGAGGATTAGAGCTAGCTGTTTCGGTGGATGGATGTCTTGCGTGGATGTGGATGAGAGAGTTACGGTGTTGTGTTTTCAATGAATGCCCTTGGTTGGTGAGTGGCGTGAATCCTTGGCTATGTTGGTGGAATGATGAATGAATAAAAATCAAAGTTGCAGCTTTTGTGTGTGAGGCTGGAGGGTCTGCGTCAGTTTGGAGGGGCTGACTGGATGTATATGAGCTGTAAAAAATGCTTCTCCACCTTGCTGCGTTGTTTGTTGAAATATGTAGCTTGTAAGTGGCGTAGTTTGGATGCATGATTAGAGAGGTGTTATTAGTGGCTAGCTGTTAGTCAATAAAGGCTGAGTTTTTTAATGTGTATAAGCTGCTTGCGTAAAGAGTGGAAAGGTGGCGTGATTTACGCTAGGGAGTGGGTGTGAATGTATGGAGGCTACAGTTGGCGTGGAGGCGTGGGTGTGCTGGTCTATAAGAGCTGTTGTCGGCCCCCGAAATTTTTTTCTTTATAAATAAGCATGATTTAAATTATTTTGAGGACTTGATAGATAAATTATTTTGGAGTAAGTAGCATGTCAATGTTAGGAGGTTTATTGCTTGAATTGATGGAATTTAAGTGTTAATGTTGTAAGAATGTATCAAGGGCAAAATTGGAAGATCACTTAAGTTTAGAAGGCTAAGGCATTACATGGAAGGGCATAATGGACTTTGCTCATGCATTTAGGGTAAAAGTGAAAGAAGTAAATGTAGTCTTGTATTGTAGAGAAAAAATCGTGAATGAAGGAGGAGAAAGGGGAAAAAGAAGAGAAAAGCTAGGGATTGGAGATTCTTAAAGAATTTGGAGACTTTGAGTCTAAAAAAAGTAAGTATGAGCATTAACCCTTCTTGATTGTTAGATGAAGCATATTTAGGGTTAGTTAGAAGTGAGAACAAGGTTGAATGTGGGTAGGAAGTTGTTGATGAATGGGTTGTGTTAATGTTTTATTGTTTGGTTAATGATCAAGAGTAGATTATGAATTTGTTGTGAATGATATTAGGTTGAAATGAGCTTGGAAATGAAGTAGAAGAGATGGGTTAGGTTAATATGGGTTATGTGTGAAAGGTGGGAAGTGAAAATATGGGAAATGTAGCAAAAAAATGTCTTCGGAATGGGTTTCTGGAAAAGTTCATTGTGGCGAAGTCAGATTTTTCCTGCACAGACATGTTTTGGTATTTTGGGCAGAACTTTTTATGTAGATGTCAGTGATTTTTAATTTTGTGTAAACTAGAGACATAAAGCTACAAATTTATGAAAGAATAAAGTCTAAATTTGGTCTCTAAGAATCTCTAATTTTGGATGGAAGTTGAGCATAAAATTTTGTTTCAGCATAAGAAATAGTTCAACTTGTTGAGTTATCACTTTCCGATTTCTAAACCAAATTGAATGAAATTTTGGTTATTGTTTAAGGAAATCAAGTGAGGCAATAGAGGCAAGAGGAGCAAGATGAAAGACATCCCTAAGCAAGTTTATAAGCAAGGAATTCAAGGTGGGTACATCTTTATGATAGAGTAAATAAGCCACTTATTGTTTTCTTTAAATCAAGGAAGTTTGATGATTTAAATTGCATCATCAATATTGCCTTAATTGTGTCTTGAATGAATTAAGAAATTGCTACATGTATGCGAATTTGTGTGATGATTGATGAAAATGAATTCTTTTGAAAAGATAACATGTTTATGAAATCATGTTTTCAGAAATGGTTTTCAAAATATATCAAGTATATAAAAAGCAAGTTTTCGAAAAAGGGCCATTTTGGGCAACAAGTTTATAAGTTATGAAATATGTGTTATGTGGGTTTGTGGTAGTCCCTCAAGAATATCACGTACATGTTGACCAAGTTAAAGGCTTCTCCCGCCTACCCGCTAGTGGCACGGAGCTTCTTCATGGACTCCCTCAAGTTTACAACTACACAGGACCATTATTTGGAAATGTGTAGTGCGTCATGTTTATGGATCTACCCAAACCATTCTGATGTGCTTATGTTCTTATGATATGTCAACAAGTTTGATGCATACATGATTTATAATTGCTCATGAATTGTTTGATAAATTGAGAATTTGAGAAATAAGTGTTTGGTGATTTTTCATGCAAAATTACTATGGTTTCGAAAATGTACAATGGCAATGAGTTTTGAAAATGGATTTGCTTGTTTCTTTATTATAAATCTGTTGCCCATGAGCTTTAAGCTCACCCCCTCCCATTCCGTCCCATTTTCAGGTGAGGAGCAAGAGATCGAGTAGTCAGGAGTTACGACATCACTCTAAATTTGCATACTTTGGTATTTTTAAGTTAGATTTTTGAGAATTCAATGCTTTATCCGCATTTCAAGCTTTACTAGTTCGAGTGTATTTTGTATTTTTGGTTTATGAAGCAAATGATGTATTTGTGGCTTGAAATGCCATTAAAGCTTTGTAAAACTCTTAACTTTTGATATTAATGAAATATGTGTTTGGATTTGTCCATGATATCTTCATGTTTTCATAAAGTATCCTATTTTGGAAATGAGATTAAGATTTTGAGAACTTGGTTGTAGTTAGGTTCATAACCATTTCGTTTTTGGGTTAAATTGATGATTGTGGTTGAAGGATTTTAAATTTGCATTTTAGTAAGATAGGTAGTTTAGGGTATGGGTTCTGCTTTAAGGATTTTCGCCGCAGTGAAATTGACCCGAAGCATTTTATTTTCGTAGGCATGGTGAGTTCACCGCGGCGAGACCCTGAAGGGTCCAGGGGATTTTCCCCTATGTTCGCCGCGGCGACGCCCGCTTTTGCTTCCGAAGGTTTTTCTTCTAATTTTTCAAATTCTAAGCCTTCCTCCACACTCAAGCTTCACGATCCCATGTCCGATGTTGGGCTCTAGAAACAAGGTCCAATAACAGTTGAAAACCTACATGTCTATTCATCTACAATTCTAGCCTCCAACAACCACTCTTCGGCGATATTTCCTTTAGAGAGAGATGTACCATCTTTAACTAAGACCTTTTTTTATATCAAATAATAGACCACTAAGCTTATCTCTCAAGTTGAACTTGAGGTTTGGATCTTTCCAAACACGACTAAAACCCCCACTCAGTACCGTCTTTCAAATAAGGGAACATAAATTTCCTTGGGATGCTTCCTCACCTTGAATCCGATGTCAGGTTTTGGCATTTAAACTTATATCATCCAAAAAAATCTCCAAATATGCCTCAATTCATGATTGAACCTAAAAATTGGCATTCAACTCTATATTGTCTAAATGATAAATTATAAGAAAACCTAATATCAAATACCATGAATAAGATGAAGTTAAGCTAAGCTCAAACATGTTTCCATTAATAAATCGACACAAAAATTATTAAATGGCAACCTCAGGCCATACCTAAAACTATTATCGTAAATGCTTACCTTACTAAGTCTACAAAAGCTTACTCTCTTATAGGCCTATGGTTTCTGAATCCTCACATATAAAAGGATAACAAAGTTTAACCTCATGTTATTTGGATCTGTCATAAATCTAATTATCTAAAGTCATATCTTTCAACGCCCGAGTTTTCTATAAGACTAAGGATAGACTCAAGAGCAAGTGGCCATCACTGCTGGTACCATGCTCCTTTTTATTAACAACTATAGGCCTGTATCTCTTTAGTCCTAAGTCCACACTAGATCTACTCGCAGACTTATCACGAGAATCATCCTTGTTTGACAAACCACTATGTTCAAATACTAAAAACAAAAGTAGAATATTTTGACACTTGTCTAAATATGCTTAAAGACCAAAGGCTAACAAAAACTTAAGAAACCAAAAATCTTTTAATATAGTAGGAGATGAAGACAAGTGTCATAATGTCATGCACCCACAAATTATTATAAAATTAACTATTATTCTTACAAATGATGTTATTTTTTATCTACCAGAGTATTATATTTCATCTTTCTACTTTTTGCTAACTTGTTTATTATAAGCCTAACATCAAAAAACATATTCTAGTACATGGTTTTACAAGTCCTTTTAAAAGGAATTCTTGAAATCACATGTTTTTTTAGTCCAGAGAATCTTAAAGTTCAAAAATCCGTACGTCAGTTTACGTATTAAAGAGGTGTTCTGATAAATGATCAAATCCGTACACATCAGTTTACGTTTTAAAAGATGTTCTGGCAAATGATCGGAGAGGTTATGTCAAACGAATTTTGGGCACAAGATGACAGTGCCTGTGCCACCCTGTGTCCCTATGAAACGAACAACGGTGAATTGATCCCTGAATTTTAGAGCCCCAGACTTGCTTTGATTATAGATGGGTATGTCGCATTTTGTTTTTTAGGTCTCTCTTGTCGTCTAAATTGTAGTAAAGGTGATGACTTCTAGTTCTAGCACCTGCATGTTTATTAAAAATTCTTGTATTTTTCATATCCAAATACTGTAAAAAAGAATGAAGAAAGTACATTTGTAGTTTTAAAATTGAAGCTGGTCATGTTTCCATTCAACACTTTGCTCATCATTTGGTCCAAAAAAAAAACTCATTATTCGAGTATTTTTATTTAGAAGTAAAATCTCGTGAATTGAGTTTGAAAACATTAATTATGAGTAGTAATGGTTAACCGCATTTCTAATTTTTCAAAATAAATAAAACAAAAACAAATGAAAAGTGAAAAGTGAAAATTTTTCAACGGTAAAAAAGAAAATGGAAAATATTAAATAAAAGGAGTTTTCATCGTTATCGAAAACAATAGTGAAATTTAGGACAAAAGGTAAGAGAGCATAAATGCGGATCGGTCTTTGGCTCTTGAACTTGGATTATTACTTTTTAATCGAAAATGAAATTGAAATTGTGGATTTTCTAAAGACCAATTTATTTAGTAATTTGGTATAATATTGGTTTCTTTTATATATATAATTTCATTAACTCCAACAGAGTTATGTTCAATAGAATGTCATTTACAATAACAAGGTCTAGATAGAAAGAGACAATTACAACAAAGTCAAAACACAAGAATCCAATACATTTTCATCCGTAGACTTACAACAGTATCGATCTAAAGCCAGTCTCCATCTTCTTATCAATGCTGCGTACATTTTCTCTTAGGCATGAGTTTGTAAAATCTTCCTATCCAGTAACCAACAAAATGAGCTAGTTATATTGAATAACCTCCGGTTCTTTTCTCTTCAAATAGAGTAAACTAGCAACTTGTAGCTAAACTCAAATCGGTATGGTCTCCACCCTTGTTTCTGAAAAGTTTATCGCCCAAACTAGCATGTTGAGGATGTTGCAATCTCATTACTTGTAGCATTATGCTCGGAATGATAGCAGTATAATCACATTTAAAGATTAGGTGATCAGTAGACTTGTATTGCAAGTTGAGTAGCATACATATCTGATTTCTATCTTCAATCCTCGTAATGCTTATTGATGGTTGTGACAATTAATTTAATTGGTTCCCCAGTGAGATTTGGTATCTTCACAAACATTATCCGGAAGTTTTTGTAATTAAATTTATCCAGATAAATAATTACGCAACTTAAAAGAGTGTTATGCAAGCTACATCATTTTGATGTTTTAATGAAGAAGTTGCCTATTCCCACAAATTGTCATAGTGAAGAAATCTCAAAGTTTAATTAATACAATGAACATGTGAACATTAAGGAACTTGTCTGCATCCTTCATCTGGACCATTAATGCTGATGTTTTGTTCCCGATGTTCCCCAGTTCTTTTTCTTTTTTATTTTTTGGTGCTGCTTCTCACGCATCTCTTTCAACTCAAAAATGACGGTTGATAAAGATTCAGGTAACTGTTTGGCATCCAGGTGCCCTTACTAGAAGATGAATGCCTTAATACATCGAAATCTCCTTTATCTATCTTCATCATTGTAACTTAAAACGTGTTATGATTTTTCCAAATCGAAACATCATTAAACTTTGAAAAGCAAAATTAAAACTAAAAATGGGTGACTCCTATCACTGCTAAGGGCCAACGAGAGAGTTGGCATGGCTGCCTCTACTTTGACGTGTAAAGCAACAGTGCTATAAGATAAAGGTTCCTGTAAGTGTCTTTGCAATGCGTTGAGCTGAACTATTTCCTGCTTCTTCTTGAATTTACAAAAGTTTGTTTCTTTCCATATGTTAAACTGAAATGATAAAATTTCTTTGGCTGGCAAGTGAGGACAAGTTGTCTTTCTTTGCATTCGCTGTTTGTGGCAATCACTTCACAGCTCCTTTTCTGGACCATCTTAACAAGTTCGATCGAAGCTGTGAAATTGTTGGCAAGTGGATTGAGTGCCAAAATTCCAGGAAGTTTCTCCCACGTGTGGGACCCTCTGACCGACCTGCTATGCTAGTGTCTGAAACCAACGTCCAGCTTCCGTTTTTTGTCTTCTTATCATTGAGAACGTTTAAATATGTTCCTTGTGGGTTTTCATTATCACTTGAAAAGGCGTGATCTTTTTGGTGGGAGTGAATCAGGTGCGTGTGTCAGAATTCGACAAATCCAAGAAGAGTGCATGTTCTTTATCCGCCTGCGTGACCACGCCTGAGGTGCGTCTTTGTTACTTCCATTGTTAGTTTTTTTTCAGTCCTGCGTTGAGAGTTGAATTCAATTTCTAAATTATATTGGATTCTGAGCTTTTATTCTTCAAAGTTCTTTAGAGGACAACCGGGATGTTCCCACTGAGATTTCACCTGAGAACGATTTCGATTGATTTAATCAGTTTCTGGTTACGGGTAATTGTTCAATTAATTGAGTTGTTTGGTCGTGGTTTACGCAATTTCTGCCACGGTTTGTGGGAATGTGCATGTGTGGAACTTCGCAGTCTTTTAGTCTATCATCTTATTTCCTTTTCTGAATTGTTTTGGTCATTGTGATCGGTCTTATTTCCTCCTGTGTTGCTCAAAGATCATTACATATACGTATAACGTATGTGTTGATGAAAGATGAATTTAATAGACAAGATAGTCGGTAAATCATCAGCAGCTCTGTTTTCCGGGTGCCCATCAGAGTCACTTTCTAGTTTCTGCATTTGTAATTTAAACCACAAAATTTCTTTTGATTAGGCATAGCTACACTCAAATTTACATGCAACTGTGCTTGTCTATGTTGATTATGTTTCGAGATCGTTGTGCTAATGCGATTTTATTATGAGTGAACTGTCCCGCATTGAATTTGGTGATAATAAATTCAGGTGAAGGTACTTTCTCGTTTGGTTTGTGAACAAATCTGCAACGGAGAAGTTTAGTTTGTTTTTTAGGAGGTGCAAACATGGTCAAGAGTGGAAAGATCTCTGAGTACAGAGAGAGGCTGGACAAGACATTGTCATCTCCTCAATTGACGAATCATGACTCGCTTAAAATTCTTATTAGGAATCAACTCCTACGTTCTTCACCAAATGAATCCGAAGGTTGGTAATTTTGCACGTTCTAGTTCACTTCTTCACATATATGGGTGATGTTCTAGGAGATACTTTTGTGTGCGCTTAGTGCATCTGCCAAAAACTCATTTAAGGCTTTCGAATTTACAGGATTCAATGATAAAATAATAGAAAAAAGAACTATTGAAGTGTCTCATTTTCTTGACATGTTGAGGAGTGCTTCTATAAGTGACAATGAAATGTCCAAGACTGCCGAGGCATCAGATGGTCAATGGAAAGTACGTATCCTGGATCAGTTACAATTTTTTTTTTTAGTTTCTTCGATGAATATTTGACCTTGTTTAGTCGTCATTTCTCCCAGAAGAAAAGAAGAAATCATGGCTGATCTGAACGTTGGTTTTTGTTTGATTCAGCTTATTTTAAACTACTTCTATGCATGAGGATTTAAACTCTTAACAGGGCTTATCTTTGTCACATAAGCAGTTTGGAATATTAACTCCCTGAATCCTACTGTTGCTAGTTAAAAGATGCTAATGAAGAGTATCGTGTAATGTACCGTGAAGGACCTCAAGGTACTCCATTTCATACATTACTTGTTGAAGGATATGTGGATGGGCCAGTTGATGCTTGTAAGTTCACCTGGAATAGTCAAACAATTTTCCATTTTAAATGAGGGAAAGGAGAGTTGGTTGTTGAGCTATTTTAGAAGTAGCAATTAGTGGAAAGTTATTTGATAATGACTACATTTTACTGCAGGTCTGTGCATCTCTTGGGAGTCCACCCTATATAAGAAATGGTAAGCACAATTTCATTTTCTTAATTGGAGGAGTTCTTCAAACAAAAAGGAGATCGATCCTATTGTGGGAGTTGCAATAGGCATATGAGTAATTGTGTGGTTAGAAAGAGAGACATCAGCAAGGATACAATTTTTTGGACCAGCCCCTAGGGCATGGTAATACTCATTGGATAAATAGATCTGCTTCTCTTTGTTCCTATAAATGAAAAAAAAAAGTTAAATTATTAATAATTAACGATCCTATAATTGCAATTAAGAATATGTTTGGCCCTTTGATTAAAGAAAATTCTAATTCTAATTCTCAGTGTCCTATGTATACTGCAATTGTTCTTTTGGGTCGAACACTGCATTTTTTAACAATAACAAAATTTTATCACTTGAGAGATAAGATTTTCAGCTGAGGGAAAAGAATTGATTTTTCTTGTGAAAATGTGAAAATTCGTCATCTTCATTTACATGAACTATAACTTCTTAAAAGTGTACATATGCATAACTGAACTAGACAACCAATAACTCCAGTGCCTAATAATCTTGAGAAGCAAATGAAGATTTTTTAGTCATTCGTCTGATGCTTCCCATTCTTGAACTTTAAGACTTTGTCAGGCATGCTGTTCTTTTTGGTTTCCTTGACGAAAGAATGTAGGCTAGAATAGCAGAAAGATATGTAGGCTAGAATAACAGTATCATTTCAACGGCACTGATTATTAGTTAGTGCTTCAACAAGGAGTTGCAGGAAATCAGTGTTCTCTTCTTCTCTTAATATGAGTCTAGGTTCTATATGCATGGTTATATTTTCTGATGTTTCTTCTTTTTTTTCTCTTCAGTTCAAATTCTACTGCTTTCTTTTAGCGTTTCTTACTATCTCCATCACATTATAGATTTGGAATTCTGTGGTTGAAATTAATTATTAATGCAGTATGTTCATTGTGGAGTGATGTAGACTCAAGCCCATTGTACTCTATTGATGTTTTGTTTTTTGTACATTGTAGGTGGCCTCAGTTTAGTTTCCCCCCTTTTAAAATAACCGATTGCAGATGCTTGCAAAAGATTCGGACCAGCGAGCAACTATCTTTAGTGAGGTTTGTTCATTATCAAACACCTGCAGAAAGTCTTTCAGTTAGTTTCATTTGCCTTATCTCATGTTATTTCACATGCTGATCTTTGTCCTATATTTGGGAAACAAAGGGTGAAGGTCACATGGCCACTGTCTGCTCGGGAAGCTGTTGTCAACTTTTTTTTGTTTGAGCACCTCCAAGATGGTCTAGTTGTTGCTCTTTTGAATACGGTATTCATTAATAATGTGGAACTTCATGTTTCTTTAAGTTGTAGTTTTTCTTCTAACCAGTATTTGAAAATTTAGATAAAAATGAAATCTAATGTCTCATCATTTCTTGCAGATTTCAGATCTGAAGAGCATTGATAGTAGTACACATGGGTTCACCAAGGAAGGGATCCCAGAGCCTAAGGATGTTGTGCGCATAGATTTGGTGGGAGGCTTTGCCATTCAAAGAGTTTCTTCAGGAAGAAGTTACTTTCGGTGAGTCGTAGTTACTTGTCGTAATAAGGTTTAACTTAGTTTCATCTCATTAAGATATTACTGATGTGCATATTTTTTTGCATATTGTTTAAACAAACTTCTGAATGGGGATGTTTCAAAGTTGGGTTTCTTTTATTTTATATCAATGCTACTTCAGGAGCAGCTCTTTTACCCTTTTTGGCCTTTTAAAAAGTAGTATATGTTATCTGTTTCTCCAAAGTCTAGGCTGCATGTGGTGCAATCATTTTAGACAATTTTCTTATAATTTGATAAAAGTTTTGCTACATTTAAATGCTTATAAATATATTCCTGTTCATTTTTGTTTCTATTGCAAAATAAAAAAAGAACATTAATTAATTTCACAATAAGTGATTATTTAGTTGATCATCTTGATGATATACCATCTTCTTATTGTTAAAACGAGTCGATACATAAAGAAGGTGAATAATATGATCTTCTTGTGGACATAACTATATACATGATGAAGTCTAATAATTTGGTAGCTGATCAAAGATGTCTTTTTCTTTGTAATTTCACAAAGAACACAGGAGAATGATAAAATCTAAAACATCTGCAGAGAGAAGTAGAAGCTGTGGTATAAACATATTAAATCTTAAATTTCCTTTCATATGGGCTGCTGATAATATATTATTCCCTCCATTAGGTACTGCAAATGGAATTCTTAGCATTCAAAATTCAAGTTATCACTATGATTGAATGATTAACATGACAAATTCGACTCAGTTGGACCTTATGACTTGGACCTCCATCTTTTTGTAGTCATTAATGCAGTTGGTAATTGGATTAATCCTCTGTATTAAACTACTCAAAGTTCAGATATTCTCTTCATAGAGCTTTTTATTTTCATCATCTCACATTTCATCCATGTTGTTGTCTAGTGGAATACAATTTTTTGTGATGTCTCAGTTTGTTTTGTCCATGTTGAGTCCAAAATCATTTAAATCATTGTGTTTGCTACTTCGATTGTTATAGTTGATTTGAGAAAACAAAGAACTTAAGAATGACCAGATGGTTCTGAAGTCCAATCTTTTTGTATGAACATCCACGTAAATCCTTATATTGCTTACGTTGTTGGATTATTGGTTATCGCTTATATTATTGGTGAACTTGTTTATTCTTTTTTAGATAAATGAGAACTTTCATCATGTAAAGAAACTTAGCAGATATCTACTTACTGTTTTACATCCATAGTGGACTTGAGCCCTTTATTTCTTCATTTTAATCTAATATGTGTATTATCTTCTCAAATCGTGATTTCTCTTGCATTATGAAAGAAAGCCACTTAATTTGCATCTTGAAAAAAAAGGTTGGCTAATCAACAACGTTGGCTACACTCTCACTGTTAATATGAAGACGCAATGGTATATATGAGGGGGTAGAGCTAGTGTTATATTTACCACTACTGTGTTGTTTTTTTTTTATCTTTGTAGTCAAACTGTCATCCTGTCCATAAGCTGGTGGACGTCAGGGTCTCTTACTAATTTACAACCCTTGTAATAGCTTTGCTAGAGTTATAATATTATTTATTTATTTCTCAAAGAAAAAAGAGTATAAGAAGCATTTTCCTTGTTTCTTTGTTGTGATTCTTTGACACACCTCAATTTTTAGGACAATAGCAAATATAGATATGAAGCTGGACTTCGTGCCTCCATTCCTTATAAACTTTATATCAAGGCAGCTAATCGGCAGTGGTTTCAGACTCTATCAGCAGGTCATACATTTTCATTTTCCATGCTTATCATATTCAGTTGAGATATTGATCTGTGTTTGATGTATGAATATGATGAGACAATCACAAGGAGATTTATATGGTTAATCTTGCACTTTTGTGATTGATCTATTGTGGGGTTTAAGTGGTGGTGGAATCACAGATCCTGGTTTTCCTATTTCTTGGCTTAAGTCAAAAGTTCAAACATAGGTTCTTCATCTGAATACATGGTGGAGGATTTGTTTTTGCATTCATGGAGTGATTCTTGTTTGACTATCTTCTTTGATATATGACAGGCTGTGGCTTCTTTGTCTAACAAAAATGTAGATTACAAAAAGGCTTTGGATGATCCATTTTATTCTCAAATACGTGAGGCCCTTTATTCCAGCCAGGAGCAAAATGGTGCTACAAAAAGTAAAGAAGTCCTGCACGATGCTTCTTCTGTTCTACAATTGCAGCATTCTTTCAAAGTTTCAAGAGAAAGCATAGACAACATGGAACAGAATGTTCACAGGTATGATAAAACAAGTGAATCTTTGCTGGAGAATCAGAAAGATTGGGCTGAGCCACTTTATGGTGGGATTGTCAAAGAAACTAGTGAAGAGAGAAGGAATCTGAATGATGAAGTCAGGGACATCAAACATGAAATTTGTAACAGCAAGTACAACAATACAATAGCCACGGAAAGGAAAGCTTTCAGTGAGATTGAAGAAGCCAGTGAGAATAACAGTCGGTTGGAAAAGGAAGGAAGAGATATTGATCAAACTGGAATGAAAGAGATTGAGCAACAGGGACTTGAAAATTATAATAGAAGTACAATTATTAGTCCTGAGGTAGAGCAAGCCTTAAAGACTTTAGAGAAAGCCATTACGTTGGTTCGTGAATATGGATCTAAGTCTATAGAGGAGCCTTTACCAGTCTTAAGCAACAAAGACAATTTGTATCAGGAAAATGACTCAACTCCTCTAGAAGCCATTGCAGTTGATCTGGATGACTCATCTGCTGAAGCATCCAAAACAGAGAAAATAGTAGAGGAGATTTCACATGAACCTAGGATTAGCTCCAGCAATCGTGACATTAGGTATGCATGTTCATGAAATATCTTCCCTAATGTTGCTTTTGATAATGATGAAAAGTTCCTGTTTCCTTATTCCACATACTGTGTGTCTTGATCTTAAGATGTCTCCTACATTTTTCCTCCTCTCTTTTCTGCTTTCCTTGCTGTGCAGCAAATTGTATTCTTGCCAAGAGACCAGGATCCTATTATCTCCCTTCCCTACCTGTTGTTAGTTTTCTGTATATTAAACCCTAGTTGGTTTCATTGATTCTATCATGATATAGTTGTGGCATCTTGGTTGAATTGTTAAGCAGGCATGCAGGTTCAACTTCTTTTACATGGGAAGTGAACCATAACAGGATTGCACCAACATCAGCAGAACAATGCTCTTCATTTGCTGGTCAAAGTGACCAGGTTTTGTTATCTCCTTCCAGAACTGAAAATGCAGAGACGCCTGTTGCAGACGAAACTACACAAGGTAATCATCAGATTCTGCTTGATGCAAATGGTGTATATGAAAACAGTTTGATGGAAGGAAAGAAATCAAGATGGGGAAGAAAGCTTAGATTTTGTTGCTTTAGTCCTGGGAGTGAAAGGGACTAGAGATGGCTTGTGAGACTTATTCTTAGGCACATTCCATGTAGGCATTCACATGCAGTTTGAGAGTAC
The DNA here is from genome assembly GCA_027564395.1 of Erythroxylum ulei. Taxonomy (NCBI): domain Eukaryota; kingdom Viridiplantae; phylum Streptophyta; class Magnoliopsida; order Malpighiales; family Erythroxylaceae; genus Erythroxylum; species Erythroxylum ulei. The sequence continues at coordinate 29,887,887 of JANITX010000008.1, forward strand.
ATCTGCGTCTGCCAATTCCTACAAATTGGCAGGCTACTCTAAATGAGTATAGCGTACTATTAAATCATTTTCGTTTGGTTTATCGCTATCCTTAACAAGATTTAGTGATTTACCAGTTTCTCTTTTCTCTTTTTCTTTTTGTAAAATGGCATCAATAATACAGAACAATTCTCAGTTTTGTGTATACACGCTCAATTTACTTCGAGAAATAATAAACCCGGTTTTTTATAGATTTGTGGACTTACGACATGATAATTAGATATTCCCTTTCTTCTTTGTAAATTCTATAATTTAATTTCGCAAGAAAATTTAAGGTAATACAAAAAAAAAAAATGACTTGTTTTGATGTTCATTATTTTTTTATGGAAAATTTAAATTTTATTAACTAAAGTATCAACTTAATATACCATCACAACAGGATTCGTTGCCTCAACATGTTAATTAAAGCACTATACAGTTGATTACAGAAGATTCCAACTAGCTCTCATCCATAAGTTCATATAAGTAAAATCAAGATTCAGAAGAATTTCATTCTTTAATGATCTTTCCTTGGATACATGAACCAGGCGTCTACGCTACAAGTGAGCATAAATTTTATTCAATGAAACATATTTAGTTCCAACATTATTATGAACAATAAGCAAGGATTTAGAAAAGTTATTATTAAGTTTCAATTTATATAAACCATCAGTAAGAATAGTAGTACCAATGCATAATGTGTTCTTAAATAAATTTAAACAGCCATAACCAAAATTCCCTTTATACCCAATAACATCAAGATTTGGAACAAAAACCAAGTTTCTAGAAATTGAAGGTACATAAAGAGCTTCCATAAGGTCTAAATGATGACCAAAACTTAAGATCAAACAATAAGTCCCTATTCCTTCAATTGGAGCCTTTATACAGTTTTCCATAAAGAGAAAATTCTCACTTGGGTTTGTGATTTCGACTGTAAAAAATCCCTACATCATATTGGAAACATGAGTAATAGCACCAAGAATTTAAAGGAATTTCAGTTCCTTAATTTTGGGTTAATACTACAATAATCTATCACAAATTAAATGCCAATGATAATCATTATGAGTAAACAAATATTTTCAACCAAGCACACATGACATCTTTAGATATAAAATATGCTTGATCAAAATTAATTCACTGTCGTTATGCTTACTCTTTCATAGAATGGTTACTTCGTCGGGCCGGAATATAAGGGGCCCTTTGGATTAGGGATTCAACCTTTTTTTGCTTCAAAGAATTCAATAGGGACTTAAAAGAAAGGATTTCACTTTTTAGGACTAGTTAGAAACAATCACGATGGTTTAGGGATAAAACTGATTTTTTTAATACAAAATTACCCTAACCTACAGATCTGCACGATTTACCATAACCTATAGATCTGCATGTCGTCGCCATTTTTTCTTTCCATTTTTGCTTTTTTTGAATTAAAAACTAAACACTTTAACTATACATAAAGATATAAGGATTCAACAAATTAAATTCTTTTAATTTGTTGTCTTTAAGTGAAACATATAAAATTTACCATAAATATAAGGGTGAGCCTTGGAACAACTAATAAAGTTAGTTTTTGTAACCATAAGGTTATATGAAACTGTTTTTTGTAAAAATATAAAGGAAAAGCAGCGTACATGGTAACTCTCCCCTACACTCTCACAAAGTATAAAGTCTTGTGTACTGGGTACGTTAACTTTAACTTTTAAACGATGCTCTGATACCAATGTGAGCATAATTTTAGGTAAAAGCATACTTATAATATGATCTTAAACATATAAATTTATCACATGATAATAAACAATAAATATATCTAGATAGCTCAATTGAAATGTCATGATGCAAACTTACAGAATACTCGATAAATTAATTTCTTTCCCTTTACCCTCTCTTATTACAGCGGCGTAAAACATAATAGGCAAGGACAAGACCAATTTATATCAATTAACTTTATTCTGGTATGTCCATTAAATAACTAGATCAACTATCAAGATTAATTAGCTATTTAATTATTATAATTGGGCTTAGGTTTATTCGTTAGTAAGCCTAACATTAGGCCACATACGAGTGATATTCGAGAATTATACATTAATAAGCCCTTATCATATCCAAGCTCGAGTGATATTCGAGAATTATACACACGACAACAAAAGAAAATATTTGACAATAACAAAACTTTATTATTAGATCCCAAATCAACAAACTAATAGTTTATAGACCACGCAGACGGTCTTAGAACAATGTCGTTATGTTATTATCCACGTCACTAATTAGTGATCACTAATGCCTATTTTTTTAGGATGATAAACTTACAAATTACATGGTAATTGAAGGGGCACTTGAATAGATAATACCAGATGAGTGTAATAAAGCTAAGGAACTTGCCTTCCCTTTTCAATGCTAACTTTTGTTTCAATATATAACAAGTTAAAGAATGCGCTTGCATAGTTAACGGCTATTCATCATTCAATTTATAAGCTGTAACGCTTCTGATTTCCCAGCCTCACACAGACAAATAGTGAACATTGAGCAAGTCTCGAAATGAGACACAGGTCCATTCAGTTTTAGAGAATGGAAAACTTCCAATTTTCCAAGCTTTTAAAACTTCATTAGCATTCATGCAATGAAGTAGGCCTGAAGCAATGATGAGTAAGTACTATAGTCAGCTCATGATCCTCTTCCCACAGTTTCTACAAGGTAACATTCTTCCAGGTGGCGTGTTAGAGGTGCTGATAGCATATTACTTGTTGGAAAGCTGACATTCTTCCAGTTTTAAGCGTCTTCTGAAGAATGCTTTGTTTGTAGTTTAATTCTTCCAAAATATTATGAATTCCACAAAGAGGAGCTAGTTCTTTAACGGATGACGGGGTTTTGTGGCCAACCAAAAGAAGGAAGCATTTCGTAGAAATTGGTGAAGATTATTATGATGAACTGGTCTCAAGGTCATTTTTTCTACAGCTTAATGATTCCCATCAGTCATGCAAGAGCTGGTGGTGGACAATATTGTCGGGTGGAGTTTGTAGGTGGACAATATTGTCGGTTGGAGTATATATATAGACGTAGAGATAATAAAACAACAACGAAACACAGAGACCAACATCAATAGAAAAGTATAATCGAACTTTTCACTCGACTAATGTAACAACCGGGTGAACTTGGACACTACATCCAGCCATTTTAACCGAAAACGAAGCAAACAAATAAATGCTTGGTACTACAGTTTTATTCATTCACTATAATCACTACGCGCACGTCCTTGCCAGGGAAAGAAATCAACAGATAAGAAAAAGAATCTACTGTACTATGGCAAAACATGTCCCTTGTCTTTGACTTCTAATTTATTCACTTCACTTAATATGAGAGCAAGCAGTCTTGAAAACGTCCTGACAAAGTAAATGAAAGCATCAGCCAGTGGTCGATTTAAACTACAGCTTTTCATTAAACATTTAGTTTGAATTTTCTCTTGCTTAAGCAAGTACAGGTCTTCGCATCCAAGCAGGATTACCTGGAAAACATCACATTCACAAATCTTGGTTTTCAAATGGCTTTATCTAAAATGTGAAAGTCGCATCATGAAAGTTGGCAACAATCTCAGAGCCTGAAATAGATCCAATATAACTTTCTCAAATTTGTTCTTGAATTGTTCACTTAGGTAACAGACAACGTAGAATTGAAGAGAAATCAAATTAGCTTGAAACACCTTCCATTTTCAACAAGCTGCCATTAAAGCTCCTCACTAATCCATTAAACACGCCATCTTCAATACCAATTAATATCTTTTCATGTTCCTCAAACTCATGAAACTAGCATCATTTCAGGACATTGCCAAAATTTGAGCAATCTGGATGATATATGTCAGGATACAAGAAAGAAGTTGGTTCTAGATTCTATATTGTATGACCAACGTCATTCTTCTACTCCAAATTCTGGAAACATTTTAATCATCAACTAGAATGAATATCTTCCAAATACCCTAAAGTAGAGCATGTTTCAACTTTATAACATCAAAAGAAATTTTTTTTTCATATAGATGGTCAGTATGAAGTTACAGAAAAGATGTATATTCAATCACCCTAACAGATGGAGACCCGCCATAGCCAAAAAAAACAAGAAATAATATGATCAATTTTTGCAAAAATATAGCAAAATTGGAAGAATTGCTTCTTAGCAATGCTAAATGCAACTTCTTCACCAATGCTTTATGAACAGGCTTACCTTTTAAAGCCTCTTCCTAATTTCCTCAATCACACGATCATAATATGTCATTCTTCTGATGCAGGTTAGAGCTAAATCAAATTTCTGAGTTTGAAATGCATTTGCAAAAGAGTTGGACCATTCTTGCAATTTCTCTTGCATCTGCATAACAAAAATCAAAATACATCAAAATAACAAGAAAGAAATGGCTATTGCTACTCCCCAATAATAGAGCAACATAAAATCCTTGAACTGAAACTTTTCTCAGGGTTATCTTAATGATCTGGTCTGAGCCTAGAGGTAACCGTCAATCTCCAATTCTATGTGTCCAGAAACTTAAAATGTTAAAGAACATTCTACTAATACATTATTGTAAGTTACGCCACTCGGCCATCATATCTGCTAGCAGAAATCAAGCACGTAAAGAAATAGCCTGCAATGCTCAATCATACATCTAAAGGAGAGTCATACCTGAGATTGTATCTCATTTAAAGTCTTAGAATCAGGTGCCTCTTCAACAGCTTCCCTGACTTCCATAATCTGCATTTGAGAATTTAGAAATAAAAAGAGCATAACTTAGGTCCTCACAAACAGGAAAGGAAATAACACACGGGGGATAAAGTATAATAGTAAACACCAGTTTTCTGTCAAAAAAATCTGCTCAAGTCGTGCAGTCAGAGAACATATATATGCAAACGAGCTAATTCTATAGAAGTTCAGAGATCATTAATGATTAAAGAAACACATAGAGATATAAACACAATATTAGATTCTTAAACAAGCATTGGGATCATAAACTCCAAAAAAATTACCTCAGCTAGCAATCCTGGTTCTGAAATCGTTTCTTCTTCATTCACATCTATGCCTTCAAGCCTCAGCTGCAAAAATGATGTTGTTCTAATGCATAAATGGTCAGAAAGAGCGTTAGAAGTAAAAGGTAAGATCTAATAATGTTTAGTTTACCGTATCTTCATTCCTAGATGGCTTGCTCCACTTGTTCACAATTTAACATCAAATACTATATAATACATAACCCTGCCAAAACTAAGTCCTAGGAAAAGGATCTTTGATATTCAACAAACATAACTTATGACTGAAAATATAATTCCAACACCACTAATATTACGCTCTTGATTGTCTAAAATCTAAACCCTAACTAATTTTCAACTTTTAACCAGTATAAGCAATACATTACAAGCAACGGTGCTTAAGAAGTTGAACAAACCATAGTCAGCGATCTAATACAAAGCAAATCTAGAAAGAGCAACTACCTCACGAGCATTGACTTAAAAAAAGAGAGGCGATTTAAAAACCCTACAGCAAGCAAGCACTGCCATTGAAACAAAAATCTTATAATACAAATTGCAACAACGATGCTTACCATGTATATTGCCCTCGACAATGGATTACCAAGCGTGCGGTAAGCATCAATCAACCGTGCTGATTGTTCAGCCGCAAAGTCCCTCTCTTGCTTCAACCAATAACAAAGAGGAAATAAGTAAAAACCATCAGTGGTTATTAATTTTTCCCACAAAACAAAAGCTCAAAGAAATAACTATTGCATTTTTAGCTCAAAGTGATTTCGAAGTAAACCTGAGATTTGGAATGAACTAAATCAGGGTGCAATTTCTTTTGCCAATCTTTGTACTTCTCCTCCAAGTTCACATCCCCAAGCTCATAATCTTTCTCCCTATTCACAAAGAAAGGAAATCAAAATTCAAGCAAATCGATTGAAGGAATTGATCAAACTTGAGCAAATTAACAAAGAAAAGAACTTTACAGTCCAAAAATATGAAAGTAATCGACGGAGGGATCAATAGGCTGAACGGCTCGACAGCAAGAGCAAGCCAGAAATGGAATGGACCCTTGTTGAGGTTTGGCACCACAGTTCCAGCATTGAGCAGTAACCTCTCGGGAAAATTCTGAGCAGAAGGTTTTCCCGAGAAAGTGGTTTCGTAGCTTAGTGGAAGGAGAGAAAATGGCGGTGTGGTGGATTCGCAAACGATGTCCCGTCGAGGTAAAAGTGATGTGTTGGAGAAGTGCGAAGAGAGGTCTCCACAGCTTTGCTCTCATCATTTTCTTTTGTCGAGACTCCTGAAGAATGGTTTCACTTTCACCGTGCGTGTACTAAAAAGATCGTCAGAGCTTTTTCCAAAGTAATGGTTTCACAAAAGAATGGTTTCACTTTCACCGACTTCCCTATTTTACGTCTTGCCCAGTAAATCTGTTTGTTGACTAAGGCAAATGATATTCATCCATTACAATTT
>JANITX010000008.1:30141645-30156951 GCA_027564395.1 Erythroxylum ulei
GTAAGATTTTTACTTTTTATTGATGAAAAACCCAGGAAACATAACCTCCTGCCTCTGTCAATGCATACCCATCAACATATCCGAATCCCTAAACCCTTCCACACCCTAGGACAAATAACACACATCCATTCGTCTCACTCAAAGACCCATTCGAAACCCATTACCCAAACACAAAAACAAAACCGATGGATGAATCTTACTCAGAAGAGAGAACAAAGTCGAGTGGGTTTGCTTCAAGGGAGACTGACGTCTGCTGGAGAAGACGATCTGGAGGAACATTCAATTGTCGAAGATCAAAAACGAGACGGAGCAATAAACCTTTAAGAAGGAGATTGTGCGAAGGGGAAAAACATATTACCTTTCAAGAAGGAGACGCAGCAAAGTGAAGAAGGAGAGTTGCGAGGGAGGGTAGTTTCAGACGGTAACGAAAACAAGGAGGGAGGCTTGTCGGTGGTGAAACAACACAGACGGAGGAGCTGTGTTCGGTGGAGAAACAAGACAGACGAAGGAGGGAGGGGTATGTTTTTTGTGAAAATGAGAACTGTAAAATGCATAAGATTTTAAACAAGTATAAGAACTGCAAAATGCATGAGATTTTAAACAAGTATAAGAACTGTAAAATCATTTTCTTTATGACCAATTAACTTTATTATGTGAGTAGAAAATAATAGATAAACACACATGATAAGTTAATATTAAAAATCACAATCCATCAAATATAAGATATGATTTACCAAAAAAATAAGGATTCGATAAAAAAATTGAAATAAGAGAAAACTAATAGAAGAAATTCAATAAGCCTTATTCTATGAAGATTCTGCAAACTTTTTATCCTAAAATCAATTAGAGACATTAATATAATTAAATCTACTTTTCATAGGCAAAATTGAGATTTATAATCCCAAGTAAGATCGATTCAAGATCATGAGATCCTTTTCTATCAGATAGAAAAGGTTGACATATTTTAGTTAATGGTCGCATAGTAGATATACCGAGTTATCGCTGCAAACCTCAAAATATTATTACAGCAAGGGATGAACAAAAATCTAAATCTATGATCCAAAATTCTCTTAGATTCATTTCCGTAAGTGATTTTTAATCAATTGTTCAATGATACAAGTATGTTTTGATCCTATCATTTCACCTACATTTAAAATTTCCTAAACAAATGAGAATACAGGTGAGGAAGTATGGTTACTATCTGCCAAAGAAGAACAAATTCACTAGATGGTACATAATATTAGCCAACATTCCAGAAGCAGAGAAAAATGGGGATGCCTCAACATGCTAAACATTCTTCAAAGTTGTATACTGCGAATAATCAGTGACACCATCTCTACAAAGACACGCACACGTAAGCTGCTCTTTTTTTAATCTTCTACCTCAGTATGCTTGTTAAGTGAACTTGTTTCCTGTACACAGACTCTGCAATATCACAATATGGCCGCTAATCCCAAAGTATCCCCATCATCAGTTCTTGTTTCTGGAGCAACAACCAAGTCCGAGTCCCGCAGCCTTGCTGAAAGTAGAATAAAACTTGTGATCACATTACTCTTTCAAGGACTATCTCCAAAAAAATATAACCTTATACTACAAGACATAATGGCTAGTGTATCTCCTATTCTTCCTCTTGAAACCATATTAGAAAGCAGATTGCTCAACATAAAAGCAATAAAGTGATACGAACAAGGGCCTAGATGCTCTTGGAAGGACAAGAGGGATAAATAGATTAGACAATTATACTCCGTCCAGAGGGCTCACCTGTGACATTTGTTATTATATTTACACTTTTCTGAGTAGCGAGTGCCTTCAACTGGTTTCCAGTAGCTAACAAAAGCAAGCTTCTCATATGTTGTCTTTGTTCCTTTGGACTAGATGTCTTTCCCAAAGCTTCTTCGAAAGCAGCCAAATCTTGGGGTGTCATACAAGGGAGAGAGAGTAGAACCTGAGAGATAAAGACATTCTAGAGTCAGTTATTTGGAAACTTGAATCAGATGAAAATTTTCGTTCAAACCTACTTTGCACCAAAACTTGATTAACTACATGGCATAAGAATTTACCTGTCTTGGGGCTAGATCTCTGTCACAAAGATACATGAAGATTTCTCGACAGAGACCAACTAGATCTGCACTGATAAAAGCATTTGACTCGAGTGCCAAACCCTTGATAATTGCTGAGAAGAGATCTTTAGAAACAAAATGACGGAGTTGAATATGATTTGTTGTTATTGCCAAAAGAACCACAGTGGAGCAGAAGGAAGAAACTTTTGTGACAGCTTCACCATCGGTCCATGTGAAGGCTTCTAAACAAATCTGTAAAGCTGGAAGAGCCAAGCTTTGGTGCTTCAAAATATATCTGTGTACCAATTAAACTGAGAAATGTTACACCTCAAAAAGAAAAGCAACTACAAACATTTCCAGATATTAACAGGCATTGCTAATGTATTGTACGCATACCCAACCATAGACTTTGATGCAAATGAATCCAAATCCTTTAAGGAACTAATGTCGATACGGTTCGCATGCCCTGATTGTTCTAGAGAAGGAAGTCCAGTGTTCAATGCTGGCGAAGCTATTGTTGAGAGGAGTAAACATATCTCACAAGTTAGATCTCGAAGCAGTCTCTCCTCCATTACTTCCACCTTCAAATCTGATCCCACAAGAATGCCATTTAAATCTGGAACCTTTGCCTTACCTTCGTACAGAAGACTGGACCAGGAGAAGCTAAGAGCTTGTTGCACATGCAAGAACAATGGAGATAGGAGCTTTTCCAGCCAAATGTCCCACATTTCCAGTGGACAAGATTTTACCAAATGTATCAGAATTGAATGAACAAGCTGTTTTATGTGCCTGAAGTCCATTGACTGTATGTTTCCATAAGTGCCATGCTAACAGACTGACTATCCAGACATTTAAAAAATGTATCCCCAATAGTTGTAGAGAGACCTAAGACATTGTACCTAGAATTATGGAATGAGGATTATGCTCAAGATGACAAGTAACAATAGCCATTGCATTAAAGGACAAGCTTGTATCCATCAAACCAGCTGCAAGCACACATACAAGTACATATACAGAGAGATGTAAGAAACATGACTAATTAACAGAAAAGGTAATTATTTTACAGCAATGATATCCATTTTGAAAGCTTCACTTCACAAAAACACATGATTTCAGAATCCCTGTGGAAGGAGGAATTCAGCTAATATATTTCATCTATCACAAGCAAGTTAGACCTACCAAAATAATAAAGAGACAATTAATAGAGGCTCCAGAATAAAAACAGCTGTATCCTTGATCAAAATCAGTTTTCCTATCGTAGCAATAATTCCAAGGAAAAGAATACGATAAATAACATTAGAAAATTCACATCATAAAGTTAAAATCACTGCAGAAGCAGCCATACTTACCCACTGTCTCGAAGACCTTTTAACCAATTTCGAATATCAGATTCACTTGTTTCTACATGCCCTTCCTTAGTCAAGTCAATCTGAGATCCATCTGCGAAAGTTAAACCACTCTTTGACATTTTAGGATTTCCTTCCCCAAGAAAGCTATATCGCTCAACATCACTCATGGTCATAGCAGCTTTAACGTCGTCAGGAAGTGCTTGCATTATGGTTGGAGACCATAGCGAATGTATAGAACGGAGCAACTGAAAATTCACATGCAACTGTCAACTTTGAACTACTTATTACTTTTAAAGCATAATACTGAGAAATAATACTACCAAAAGAACATACTTTCAGCAGAGGAGGCAGCATCCAGGACAAATGAGAAGCCATTGGATGCAAAGTACTTTCTGTAAAGCTGTGCTGTAGATTCATATTGCTCCTCTTAACTCCACTTCTCTTGAGTGCCTTCTCAAAGAATGTCACAATGTGAAAAAGGGACCACATAAATGTTGTGTCAGAGAACAAATGAACAACACCAAATGGTTCAGACAAATAATTAGTCTGCCACCCTGGCTGTGTCCACTGTTGACTCAAAGGTTCAAGCAACCAGGCCAAGACTTCTTGCTGTTGTTGAATCCTGCATCCAATTAAGGAACTTGAGAGTATTGAAATTGGGTACTCCATAGAGATGAAAAAAAAAATCATATGGTCATTGTAAGCAAGAAATTACCCAGCAGTGGAAGCCATAACAAGAAATGCTTCACCAAGAAGATTATGTTCACTCCGACGTAAACAACCTTCCCTTTGCATATAAGCCATGGTGTCAGCTATACCCTAGAAACAGCAAGGAAATGTCAACTTCAGTTATTCCTATGCTTATAGGAACTTTATTTGTGCAACTGCTAAATGATCTGGACCATTGGTTAGATAAAGCTTATAATTACATGCATTAATCAATAAAAGAAACATATGTTGCTATTAACCAATTGAAAGAAGATACTATGATTTCCGAGGAACGTTATTCAGTCTCTTTCTATGGACTGTGAACGTGGGCTGCAAACCTCAATAAATCATAATTGTTTAGTAGCTTAAGTACTCGTTTGCAAGAGTTCATTAAATGTCAAAGGATATGCCAAAAGACTTTTTATCTCTTTCAGTTTAATGGAATAAATTCCTACATAGAAAATTTGTTCCATCTTTATGCCCTGATAGCTACCAAGTAAATTCATTCACCAGTTAGACAATGCTTGATATGATTTTGTCAGCCAAGTGGAACAGAAATATAAACAAGAGAAGATGGACAGGTCACCTTCATGTGAGGCAGAATACTTTTATCAGCAGCTTTGGCTATTCGAATAAATGATGTACATATATGCAACCTTGCAAGCCTTGCACTACTTGTTGAAGGATCCTGCCCAAGTACAAGCATCATGTCTATTCTGGTCCATTAGAAGAAATGTTAGCTGAGGGTGTAATAAGCAGTTCAACATTAAATAAAACCTCTACAACAAAGGGAAGTGAAGTCAAGAGCTCAAATAGTTTGTTGATAACATTGCCAACTGCGTCTGGGAAGTACTTCAAAAAGAGACCCGATGCATCTAAATAGTGCCCAACGACTTCCACGAGAGCTGGCTCAGTCCATTTCAAAGACAGAAGTTGCTGAAGTAAACCTTCAATTGGGAAAATCAGAGTTAACTTTTAGTATGTTGTCATGTTAAGACCTAAAAGTTCAATTAACAAAAAACTATATATAAAATGTTGCTAAATAAACCTTCAAATATCCTGCATAGTGCAATATGAACTTCAGAACTACCCCCAGCAAATTCACTTGATCCATCAAAAATGGCATTCACAACATTTTCAAGAGCTACTTGCATGCTTTCCATCACAGCCAAGTCCTGAAAGTTTGAACAGATATATCTTCATCATAGAAAAACATCTAATGAAACACAATGAAGCTTATATTGCAAGTGCACTAAGCATTCAAAGTTTGCAAGCCATAGATATGAGCAAATTTGACAAGAAGATTTCGTAATGGCACCTTAACTGGTGTTGGAGAAGTCAATAGACTCTGGATGACCGATAGAATTCTTTCAGAAACTTTAGCAGCAGCTATAAGGGGCTTAAATGAAGCAATAAACCTTATGAGCTCAGACTGCATTTGTTAGCACCACTCCAAACATACAACCTGCTGGTGTTAACAATCAGCCCACTAAGCCCATCCAAACCTACATCCGTAGGGGTAAGATGGGTAAAGGGGCAAATACCACATAGACTAGGTGGTTATGAGTTTGTTATAGAGAGAGGTTGTAGAGAAGGGAGTACAGAGGGAGAGAGTATATAGAGTATTCTATCTAGTGGAGGGGGGCATTGTGTGTGATTCATACTGAATATACAGATACTGTATAGGCCTAGAGTTTCCTTCCAGGAGGGGTTCTATTACAGAAGAATCTATAGAATACGTAAATAATACAACCTCACTTGATATTTCTATCAGCAGCATTCCTTATTTCTCTAAAGAAGCAATGCCTTTTGTGGGCCTTGATTAAAATTAGGAAAGCTCTGATGGTGTGGAAAGAACAGTTGCACCTGTGACTTATGCGTAGTGTTTTCTTATGCTACATGCTGGTTAAGTTCCTCAGTTCCATTCATTTCTTCCAACTTTTAATCAATTAGGAGGACCCTAAATATCATCCGTTAGCATGACAGGTTTGCAGTCTTAAGATATGTGCCGGAACTGTTTTAGATTACTCTTGATGAGATGAGAAATGTCTAATTGAATTTTGATGTGATATAGTGTTTGCCTGGGTTTTGGACGACTAATTGAGAAAAATAAAGAAACAGAATTACTATTTCAAGATTTTTGCTATCCCATCTTTTGAGCTTTAAGGCATACACTGACTGCATGTATGTTTATGTCTTTGACAGTGAGGTTAGCAAAATTGTCAGTTGATAAAGTCTTAACAGCGCCATGTGATACATCAGTCTTGTACCCTAATAGGGGTGGAAATCTTCATTGTTTTACTGCAGTCACCCCTTGTGCTGTTCTTGACATTCTTGCACCTCCTTACAGAGAAGATGCAGGCCGAAAATGTAAATATTACCACGACTATCCTTATTCTATCCTTGGTGAGTAATGTTTTCTGTTACGGTCATCACTTGGACTCATCTCTTTGATGTTTTGATATCAAGGACTCGAGTAACTTCAAACATATCACGTGAAAACTACAGGAAATGAAGCTCGGTTAGGCAACTCAAAAGTAGAGGACTATGCATGGCTAGCAGAGTTAGGAGTCCCTGATAATCTTTATATGCGAAAAGGAGTTTATAGTGGTCCAGTTATTCATTGATAAGTCACTTGTTATTGTCAAGAGGTGACTCAGATGGCTATTCCTTTCATCTCTCCAGCGACCCGTTTTGGTACGATTTGTAAAATGTTTATGACATACAAACTTCTGCACGAGATTGTAACCACTTGCATAGCATTTGTGTAGAAAACCGGCTCCTTTGTTCACATGCTCACCAAAGATTTGCGTAAATCATCCTTGTGTTATATGCTTCCATTTTGATCTCACATTAAAGAAGGGAACAAAGGGTTACAAATTTCATAGATGTCATGGGGCCAAATAGCTAATGGTACACTACAACAGATTCTTCAAAGCACAACTTGCTTATTCGAGTCCACACTTGTTTTAAATTGAAGAAACCGTGTTTCGCCAGTCTAATTTGCAACATGTGTCGGGATGTGTGGACTATCATTCTCAAACAAATCAAACTGCGACCTCCTTTTCACTATGGGGATCTAAAAGACACGCCAGCATAACGCACATTTCCAAGTTCCTCTTCTATACGCAGAAGCTGCATTTGAATTGGGAACAATACAACAAGTGAGGAACATATAATTACTCAAAGAATACAAATGAAAATCGACCATGGAAAGAATGAGAAAACACTACTCAAAGTAAATGATTGATTGAATGAACGTGACCCATGCAACTCTTAAATTTTATGAACTCATGAATTCAGTCAACTGATGTTGCATAAAACATGAAAGAACCAACTGAAGATACTGCATTTTGAAATCTACTCGGATCAAAGGATTCTACAAAGATGTTGAAATAACCGCTAGAAGTTTATTTCAGCCCTTCTGTAAAATATGCCACATGATATCTTGGGTATGTTGGCACAGAGAAAGCTCAAGTATCAGAACAATAGCCAATTAATCCATGATGTAGTAATGTCATTAAAATTAAGCTTACATCACAAATATAGGCATCAAAAGCATTGATGATATACTTATTCTATGACCAGAAAAAGCATGGAAATTGATACAAGAGTGCTAAAACTTTAATACAATTTCACAAGAGGGGATGTGTTGAGTTAGAGGTAAAAGGAGGCAAATTGACTGTGTTTTTGCATAAAAAATCTGGCACTAAAGTTTGACCTTGAAGCTGTAACTAGAGGAGATTACTGATTTACCTGATTATACTTGGCTAGCCGCTCACTCCTGCAAGGAGCTCCAGTCTTGATCTACACACAAAGCATTAGCAATCAAATACCCATAGCATCAAGGATGATATTCCATAGACAAGGGAGATTGTTAACAAACCTGTCCGCTAGCCAAACCAACAGAAAGGTCAGCAATAAAGTTATCCTCAGTTTCACCACTGCGGTGGCTGACCATCACTCCCCAACCTGCAGCTTTTGAGTCAAGCGCAGCTCTAATGGACTCTGTCACTGTGCCTATCTGATTAACCTGCAGTCCAGTAGGGAAAAATGAGCATTGGAGTGAAGCAATTATTCTGTGTTATCATAACAATCTACAAACGAAAGCATAGAAATGGATTTATTCATATCAAAATTAGAAGCTAAAGATAGGATCAATGTTTGCCTTTAGAAGTAAGCCATTGCAGGCCTTCTTTTGAATTGCTTCAGCAATTCTCTTTGGGTTAGTAACCAACAAGTCATCTCCAACAAGCTGTATATCAACTGACGACTGTAGTGAAGCCCATGAGCTCCAATCATCCTGGTCAAATGGATCTTCTATAGACACTATGGGGAAATCCTTGATGAAGTCCTTGTAGAGGTTGCCGAGACTCTGAGATGAGAGGACATGAGCCCCATCATTTGGTTGTTTCTTGAAGTTCAAATCATATTGTCTGTCCTTTGTCAAAAACTCTGATGCAGCAACATCCATTCCTATTTTTATCTGCATCAATATAAAGTTTACACGTGCTTCATAAGCAAACTGCAACTGCAACTGGAAGTGAAAGTGAAAGTGAAAGCAATTAACTGCTAAAATTGATGCCTACCTTTCCTGTGTAACCAGCTTTTTCAATAGCATCCATGAGCAAAACAAGTCCCTCTCTATTGTCCTGGACATTGGGAGCAAATCCCCCTTCATCTCCAACATTGCAAGCATCTTGACCATACCTTGCCTTGATAATCCCCTTGAGTGTGTGATAAACTGTAATATCATATGATACACCAGTTAATAATCTTTGCAGTGTGATAAACAGTAATATTATATTCAAGTCAATTTACAAAACAATAACCTATTATGTTGGAAAATGGTGTACATAAACCAAATCCTCGGCAGAGCAGGTAAATCATAACAATGCAAAATTGAGAGTAGAGGAAATCTATTTTCACACACCTCAGAGTCATAAAAATCAATCTGTAATCTCCATTTATTGGCCTATCAACTTTGACACATGACAGATGAATTTCAGATACCTTTTACTTCTCAGTTTTTTTTCAAATGTCAAAATTATTTTTTTGGGCTTCATATTGAAGTCAACAAGAGGCACAAGGACAGCCACCCCTTCCAAATACAGAGTCAATTAGACTGCACAATTTACGAAAGAAAACAATCTTAGAATTGAGGATTTTGTTCACTAACCTTCACTACCCATTCGGAGTGCCTCAGCAAATGTGGTTGCTCCTACTGGAAGTATCATAAATTCTTGCATAGCCAGATTATTTCCAGCATGACTGCCTCCATTTATCACATTAAAAGCAGGGACGGGCATCACAAGCTCCTTTGTTGCCGATAATTCCTGAATATGTTTGTACAAAGGTATTCCTTTTGCTCCTGCACCTGCTCGGCATATGCTGAGGGAGACTCCAAGGATGGCATTAGCACCCAGTTTTGACTTATTTGGAGTTCCATCAATTTCCAGCATGACAGTATCCACATCAACTTGATTTCTAATGAAACACAAGTCAAAACCACATGACTACAGTACACAATGAAGGGATCCACCCCATACAGATATGCCAACAAACTCCACAAGGAGCAAATACGCAAACAATGATTTAAATATCTTATTTGATTTGTTAATCAATACAAGTGGAAACTAGCTCCAAGTAGCAGGAATGGTGCACTCTGGTCTAGCTTTATGCCTATAAAAACAGAATCCATGATCTTGTATTTCACATTAAATATACTTAATTACACCAAGAAATAGCTGTCATATAAGAGCAGTACTTAATTATAGACGAAAGATCAATAAAAAAGTTCATATCATCCCAAGCTTCAATGTTTTCTCAGTAGTCAGTGCTATAACTTAATGGAAACTTGATCAAACAACACATGATCTATTCCAATCCTAAGAAGTTCAAAAATACAAAGCATCAATATGGTTCAATCTCCACAACTTAAGAGCTCATCTGCATAGCTAGTTAACATTTAAATACTTCTGTTTTGTCACTTGATTATCACCTGACATCGACACCAACAAGCTTAGGAGCCAGGATCTCGTTGATGTTTCTAACCGCAGTAAGCACGCCTTTGCCTCCATAAACGCTTTTATCACCATCTCTGAGCTCCAAGGCCTCATAGATTCCAGTGGAGGCTCCACTAGGCACAGCGGATCGGAACAGATCATCAGTGACAAGATCGACCTCGACGGTAGGATTTCCCCGGCTGTCAATAATCTGCCTCGCTTTGATAGACCTCACCTTGCACTCCTTCGTGACCTTCGTCGCTGCCGATGTCGGTGCCGTTGATACAGAATTCCGCACGACCAGAGAGCGAGATTTAGGAAGAGGAAGTGAAGTGGAAGAGTGAGGTTTAGAAGCAAAGAAGCACTTGTTAAGGAGACTAGTCCCTGGTTGAGTAGCTAAAGCCATCGGTTCTTTTTTTTTTTTTGAGGGACGTGTTTGGACGAAAGGAATATTTGAAAGAAAATGGGTGCGTTTAAAATTTAAATAGCTGAGGAAAACGACGTCAGGAAGTCCGCCGACTTGGCGATCAAAGCGAGGTAGGTTTGGCTGTTTTCTCAAACTGACTTTTTAGGGGGTTGTTGAGTAGACGTTAGGTGTGCTGTGCATGCGTGTCGACTTTTTAATATTTTGTTGATGGCGGGGGACTAAACTCCAACTTTTACAATTTTCAGGGACTTCTATAGAAATTGTTCGCTGAATAGGGATATTGTTGTAATTATGATTAGTCTTCAAACTAGAGTTAAAAATATAAATTTCTTATTTTTAATTAATTATTTAATTTTGATATATTCTCTAAAAATTAAAATTCAAAATTTCCCCTAAAACCTAACCCAATTGAATCCCTAAATTTACGCTTATTTTCATTTGTTTTCCTAAGAACCTAATTATTCTTCTTGCTTCTTCTTTGTTTATCTTATAGCATCTCCGTTCTCTACTCACTCCAATCTCGTTTTTGTTATCCAATTTAGGTATCTTTCTTCTCCACTCACTCTAATTGCAACTTTGTTCTCTACTCATTCCCATCGCTACTTGTTCTCCACTCATATTTTATGTTTACTCAGTGTTTATGGCTTATAAATAAAGAATTATTTGTGGTTATAATGCTGAAATTCTTACATGCAGAGGCCTAGATAGTGATGCTATACACTACAACTTATATGCACTACAACATATAATTATGCTTTAAAGTTTAAGTTATTTTGTTTTGAAACCATTACAAAGCTATAAAATCAATGAATATATACAACTAATATGCCATCTATGTATGGTAATTATGTATGAAACAATGAAATCAATGAAATAGAAAGAGCTATGAAAATCCACGAAGTTTTACTTCATCTAATCATAAAATGGCTAAATGTTGACATTTGACTAATATTGGAAGTGACATAATAATTGAGGAAATTATAACTATCCATCCATGTTTTTGATGGGCAACTAGTTTCCCTATGCTTTGATTGGCGTATTAAATGTGCAAATTACAAATATCTGGTTCATTAATAAATTATTCAGTTTGACTTGGAATTTCTTTAGCCATTCTTCAAAGACCTTGAGGACTTCCTCATTTTAAGCTTAAAGTTAACATTCTTAGTTAGCTTAAATGTGAATTTAATGATGTTTATTATTGAAACATTGAATATATGGCTATTTGTAAGAAATATGACATACTTCTAAGAAATTGGTGATTACTATAACAATCTACATTATTTACTATTAATAACATTCATAAAGGTTCCATTAATTGTTAATAATGGTCATAAGATTAAATTCTTAAAGGCATATGGTATAATTAATATTTACATAAAGCATGCAGATAAACCCACACCATCTATAACAATGTTAATGTGGTATGATAACTGCTATAAAAATAAGAGGGTTATGGAATTTTAAGGTGGTATTGGAGTGGACATGAGTTCTAATAGTGTTGTAGGAGATGATTTAGGAGGTCACAATGATATTGGTGTTATTTACCAAAAAAAAAAGATATTGGTGTTAAGTTGGGAGGTAATATTAATGTTGGAGTGGATGTGGGAGGTAATATTAATGTTGGAGTGGATGTGGGAGGTAATACTGATGTTGGAGTGGGTGATGTACTTAATTTAGGACATGTAGAATCAGCTGGTAATGGTGTTAAAATTAATGATGATGGTGCTTCTGATATGGGTACTTAAGATGGAGGTGAGTTAGGTTATGAAGATATAAGTGGTGATTTGAGTGGTGAATAAGTGGCTAAAATAGGTGCTCAAGAAGGAGGTGAGATTAGTGATCATAATAGAGGTGAATCTGACTCGGATTTTGACATTAGTGTTGAATGAGATCATGACATAATACATATTGACTCTTTTGATCCTGGGAGTTTCTTGGCCAGTGATGAATATCTTAGTGGTGAAGCAGTGATGAATATCTTAGTGGTGAAGAATCATATGCTACATTAAGGTGACCATTAAAACTAATAGACATGTTTCTAGAGTTGTTGCAAGTAAATGGATGTTAGGGATGATTTTTTATAATTCTAAACACTTCAAAAAAGCGGTTGCTAATTATACAACAACAATATGATTTAACTTGAGTTTCAAGAGAAATGAAGAATAAAGGATAAAATATTGTTGCAATGATGGTTGTCCATTTGAGCTATATGCTTCATATAATAGAAAAGATCAATGTTCGAAGCTAAAAACTTATAATCTAGAGCATACATGTAGTATAACAAACAAGCCAAGGCTAGTTACATCCAACTTTATCATAAGACACTTCAAGAAAAAAAAATCCTAGACAAGCTAAGCATTAAAATCAAGAATATTGTTGAAGAATGTAGAAAGAAATTAAAATTTATCTTTTAATTCCAGCATGTGCCAATGTACAAGAAGGAAGATACTCAAAGTAAAACAAAAGAGTAGCATAACGACTACTAAAAGTTATATGGATATATTTCTAAGTTGAAAGAAATAAATCCAGGTTCTACATTAGAGCTTCAACTTAGAAAGGTTGAAGATAAAATGATATTTGAGAGAATGTATATGTGTTTTGATGTAATAAAGAAGGCAAAGAAGAATTTGTGACCAATTATTGGCATGAATTGATGTTTTTTTTAAAACAAAGTACTAAGGACAATTTCTAAGTGCCATAAGAGTTGATGGTAACTGAGGCATCTATCTAATTGCATTGATAGTAGTTGAGGTGGAGAATATTGAGACATAAACATAGTTTAATTAGCCGATGATTTAGAGCTTGAAGATAATGAAGGAGTAACTATGATTTTTAACATGCAAAAGGTAATTCATCTAGCTAAAAGGTTATTCCTTACATATTTGCATCTATAAATACTTTTAACTAGCTGCCCTTAATTTGCAAGGATTCATATGAGCTAAGAATGATGTATTGCCCTTTGCTATATTTAGGATTTGTGTCAGGCATATATTTCACTACTGGGTTGGGAAAGGAAAGCATTTTATGAAAGCAATTTTAGAATTATGCCTGGGCAACATTTCCAAAAGAATTTGATGACAGACTCACTAAATGAAACTAATTTGCACCAAGATTTGTTCATAACTTGCTTAAATATTCGAAGCAAACATAGAGTGGGGCTTTCTAAAGCATTTAGTCCAAATGTCTAATTATGGACAATAACATAAGCAAGACATTCAACTTTTGGATTTTGATGGCTAGCGATTGCCTATCATTAGCATGTTAAAGACTATCAAATCCATGTTAATTAAAAGACACTATGACCTTAAGAAGTAAGCTAAGAGATGCAAGGGGGATATAACACCAAAGGCGATGAAAAAATTGAACAAGAATAAAAAGAACGCAATGGGATAGAGAGTTATTTAGAATGGGGATAAGAAGAATGAAGTGACTAATGAAGATGACACATATATTATTTGATTCAGGAAAGAGCAGGCTTGAAGTTATAAAGAATATGAACTTTAAAGGTATCTTTGTAATCATGCTATTAGTGTCATTTTCCATGCCAAACAATGACTAGATACGTATATGGATGATTGTTATCATAGAGGGAGGTTTGTATTATAATAATGTCCTACAACCATTAGGGGGCAAAAATTCTGACCATCAAACACCCATGAGGAGATACATCCACTTTTGGAGAGACTTATTCCTGGTGGACCTAAGAAGAATAAACAAAAGATAAAGATGAACCAAAGCAAGTAAAAAAATCCTTATAGACTATCACAGAAGGGGTAATTCCAACTATGTGGCAAATATGGCAAAAGTGGTCATAACAAGAGAAACAACAAATCTGGTCCACTTCTTTTGAGTCAAGATGGAGCTGAGGTTTGTTATTTAACATAAATTTTTAATTTATTTTATTTTGATAATTACTAATTGATATGTCAATATTGGATAGTCATACAGGCCTAATGAAGATCAAATAACAAAAATAATTTTATCTCAACCATATTCTTCAATTTCCAGCAGATAGCCTTGAAAGTTGGTGGAGCTAATGTTAGTTTAATACAAGTGTCAAGTACCATATATTGTTATTAATGTATATCAGTCTTTTATTTATTAGTTACATCAATAATTTATTATTTTATCCTTTTTTTTAATAGTCATCTGTAGCTTTACCTCCATTATTGAGGAGAAAGAGAACATTTGGGTCAATTGATCTAAACACATTTCAACTATCATTCCGACCAAAAGAGTTAAGGTGGAAGGAATCCCTAAGAATCACATCATAATAATTGCAAGAGTAGGCTTACAAATAAAAATATATTAGAAATGTAAACCAATAAGCTTGTAATATTCAAATTGGAAGTTAACAAAGTGTAAATGATAAATAGTTGTGCTTGAGTTAGTTGTGGACAATTCTGGCTGGATCCATGATGTGATTCCGCAAGTTCACGGGTCTCAAATAGTACAGTATAATATCGTCCCACAGGGAGTAATTGTGTAACTACCAGGCTTGGATCATTCAATTAATTGGACTAGCGATTGTGTAAAAATAGGGAATTAAAATAAGAAATTTAACTAGCAAAATTTAACAAAATCAAAGCTAAAGAAAATCTGCGAATATTTCTAGGGGTTACTCCAAATGAATTGTGGTAAGCTTCAAGGATGGTTCCACTTTTAGCGTATTTTATGGACTTTACCTGGGTCAATTTATTAGGCGAATTTTTGGTTGATAGAAGGTTGAGCCTAGAGTTTCTTAGATCCTTTTTCAA
>JANITX010000008.1:30157051-30192017 GCA_027564395.1 Erythroxylum ulei
AGATTTAATCCATAAAAATAGCTAAAAGCTTGCCCCAACCTTGAAACTTTAAGGAAACTACTCACTCATGGTAGGATGAAAACCACAAAAATTATGCTCAGCAAACAACATTAGGAGAAATTAAATAATAGAACAGAAATTAAATGGGTTTCAGGTCTCCCTCTAATGTTGCGTCTTCTTCTGCAAGCGTTGCGCTGCCCCTGATGAGTGTTTGCTGGAGCTGTCCTTGGTGTTCACTGTGTATCCTCCCCAACTAGCTGCCACGTTCCTCTCTAAACCACCAACAGTTCACTCTTCGTCTTGGTCCAACCACTCTTGTAATGTTTTTCTGGAAAGACTATATGAGTGCCCACCAAAAAGAATGTAGCGTGAGTGGTTGCTTTGTTGTATATAGTTGATAGCTTGGTCCCCCACGGCTGTTGTATGCATTGGTGGCTTCCTTGGTGTTTGCAAAGTTAATTGCCAATGGATTTGTGTGTCAAGAAAAGAAGTAGCGTGAGTGTTTTGCCAAAAACTCCCCTCCTTGCTGCGTGAACTAAGTGGATAATGAGTTAAATGCCAAGTGAGTGGGGACGTTGATGCTTCCAGTTGTCAAATGAATGTTTAATGTAGAGTGGATAGTTTAATCTGTGAGTGAGTGCTTGGTGAGTGTAACGTGATTGGTGGTCTCAAAAAGAAAAAGGAGTGTTTGTGTATATGGTGGGATCTTAATGTGTGTGCCTACCCCTTGTCTTGTCTGCGTGAATATTTTTAGAGCTTCCCCCTTTGTAACGTTATATCCCAAAGGATTTTTGTGTGTGAAGCCCTCCCTTGTTGTTTGCAACATTGATAGCCTCTTGTCCTCTAGCTCTCACGTCCCCACTTGTGCCTCAATGCCCATCCTTTGGTTGAATAGATAAATCATATTAGCTGTACCAAAATCACGCACACCCCTTGTCTTCTAGCTCTCCTCTACTGGTGATGTTCACGCCCACACTCACAGCCTCCTAGCCGCCAGCTCTTTTCACCATTTCATGATGAGACAAATTAATTAGCCAAATTTTTGTGGCCCACCAATTTTGTTGCTTCCTGCTCCTAGCTCACTCAAGTCTTCTCCTGCTGGTAATTTTCATTTTGTCCTCTACTTTGCTGCATGATTCACGCCCCTACTTTGCTTGTTTTTCCATGTGTAGGTCTGCGTGATTCTTCTTGTTGGCAGCGTGGGTTGTCCTCTTCTGCCTTCTTTCATTCTTCAAGCACGCTATGCAACACCTACACAAACGACCAGCCTCCTCCTATAGCTGAAGCATGATTTTCTTTTTCTTCTTATGGCCTGTCTTCTTGTGTGACTTTTTTTCTTGTCGGCGTGGTCTTTTATAACTGCATTTCTTACGAATTAAACATGACAATTATAAATGCAAATTCAGGCGAACCAAGCAATTTAGCAAGAAATATATATATATATAACCCAATAATTAATCCAGAAATTAAGGGAAAATGCCATTAATTCTAATGATAAAAATGCCTTCAACAATCCATTATCTTTTGGGTGCATAATGTCAATTTTGCATGTAATTCTGGTTGAATACAATTCTGACTTTGTATATAATTCTAGTTGACGATTATGGTTTATAGAGAATTCTGGTTGGATCCATTTTGTATATTTTTGAATGTATATCTTGGTTGGATCCATTTTGTTTACGCGTACATTCTGTTTGGATCTACTGTGAAGTATCCTAGGAACATTCCGGTTAGATCCATTATGTTAGAATTGCAATGTCAATGATACAACAAAATTGCAATATTATATTAAATGAATTTAAGCTTTTCAATTTTATGAATGTCAAAGTTACAAGATCATATATGTATGAATGCCAAATGGAACTTTGCATATTGTCTTTTTTTATTGCCTCCTTAAACATATTGTCACAATTTGAACTTCATTTTGAATATAAATACATATGTACTTAAATATGAACAGATTAAGCTAAAATATATTGATTAAAGCTTCATGTACAAGACTAATACTTCTCACATAACATTCTTAATATGTAAATTCTTATAAAGCATATCACAATTAGCTCAATGTTTTCAATAATGCGAAATATATAATAACAATTCATATCACTATGGAAACAACAATATTATGTCATTAATATCTTCTTCAACTCCTTGTTCTCATTCATAGCAAACTTCAATTAATACTCCATTTGCTTTATTTTTTCATCTAAGTCAATTTGTTCCTTCCATTATTGCTTATTTGGTCTTCTAACAACTCCTTTAGAAACCTCATCTTCAATTATCCCTTTGTAACTTAATGCTAATTAGTGTTTTAACTTAGCATTATCATTCAACAATCTTTGAATAACATGAACAATCTTATCTATAAAGGGGTCATCATCCCAATGGAAGAACTTACAACTCCCGACCCTGTAAGTATCACTAAAACAAACATTAATTAACATATTTGTTCTATTTTTGTTCCCGTATTGAATATTATAACACAATATTTTTACTAACCTGATATTTTGGGTACCTATATAACCTACAACTAGGATTTTTTTTTTCACTCCATGAAGTCCATAAACAAGCACTGAATGCTAACTAAAGAACCATTATCAGTTGAAGACCTAGAAAATGATGTCTCCAATCCAAACTACTCCATTTTTCTATAAGACGCTATAATATAACCTAGCAATAATAAGAAACATGAACATCTATTAATAACATGGAAATAACCATCAATCATTAAAAAATTAATATACTATTTATAATGGAAACACAATCCCTAATAGAAAGACATGTATTTAATAAATCAAAATGGTATTTAATATGGGATTCACACTTACTTTTATCAATAACATTGTTATGTTCAGAAATTGTAAACGAGACAAATTAGGAAATATTTTCTTTAATTGGGAGAAAAAAACTTTAACATATGGCATCATTCGACCTACCAGTATTCAGTTGGCTACTGAAACATTTAGGAGGTGTTTGACAAACAGCTAATACGCTATTTTTTAGCTTTTTGACTAAAAGTTAGTTTTTTGACTATCTTAAAAAGCTATTGATATGTTTGGTGAATAAATTATTGGTTAGCTTATTGAACCTCAATAAGTTGATTTCTAAAAGCTCCATAAAAGGAGCTTTTTTTATTATCAGCCAAAAATTAATAGGTAAAAAACCAATTATACCTTCCTTTCATAATTTTTGAATTATGATATAGTGATTTTATGGATAATTCAAACTAAAAATCATGCATGTATTCTATAGTGATAATTTTTTTATACAATGAAGTAATTTTTTTAGTTACAAAACTTGGGAATTTTTTTTACTAATGAAATAAGTTTTTTAGTTACAAAATAAAAAATATGTTATAGTGACAACATTTTAAAGAATGTTTTATGTTTTTTATTAGATAAAAAACTTAAATCTTTGTAAAATTAAATATCTAATCATGGCCTTATAAATTCTTTTTTTTTACGTCATACCTTTATAAGTTATTTTACACTTAAACAGTTAATACTAAACAACTAATTTTACCAAACATCTTTATAAACATATAATGTTATTCGCTGGTCAAATCAGCTAATATAATCTGCTATTAGCTAACCACTGATAGAATCAGCTAACAGCTAATGCAATTCGTTGATTGCCAAATAGGGCCTTAATATGATTCTAGGATACTATCAGTCGATCAGGAATACATATGATCAAAGACTGGTTTTCCCTTTTTACATAAAGGGAAAGAAGAAATATTATAGCTTTTCATAAAGTATTCCAAATAATAGCAAACATAACCAACAAATTGAAAGCTAACATAAATGTCCAGAGTAATCTTATCTTGTCACAAATTTGTCTTAATGCCAACTCTCTATTCATTCAACTATGTTCCCTGTACCTCATGAGAATTAAAACATAGATGAGGGTGGTATAGTTAAAGTTATTCAGATAAAGGTGGAAGTTTAGGGATTACTTGGACTAGAGAACGAAGCCATGGCTGGAGTGAGAGGAGAACGAAGATGCAATTGAAGTAAGTAGAGAACGACGATGCAACTGAAGTGAGTGGAGAATGAAGATTCCATAAGATAGACAGAAAAAAAAAAAGCAAGAACAATAATTAGGTTTTAAGGAAAACAAATGAAAATGAGGGTAAAATTAGGTATTCAATCGGGTTAGGTTTTATGAAAAATTATTTTAGTTTCTAGAAAATAAATTGAATTTTAATAATTAATTAAAAATAAGAAATTAATATTTATATACATATTTTGTGGCATGGACAAGTGACCTAACATAATAAGGACGTTACATTTGGTTGATAAAGTGAGCATTTTTAGGGTAAATTGCTCCATTTTAGAAACGTTAGGGGGTAACTAGTACTAAAGATAATAACAAGAGCCATTTTAGACATTTGGACAATGTTAGGGGGCAAATCGGACCTTTTACCCTCCTTATAACCTTTAACTCTCTTCTAGCACATGACTAAGATACTACAATTAACACAGCATTCAACAAAGAATACTCGTAGGATTAGACAAATTTTATATGTTTAGGGTTATCAAATATTTCAACCATATAAAAGCATTTACAATAACAATTAGGAAGCTAAAGCCATAAAATATAGAAAAGTACCATAAATCATATTATTGCATAAATAAAAGTATGCAAACATGATTGAATTGACTTCCACATTCCAAGAAGAACAACACTTCAAAGTATATAAAAAAACAAAGTTGCAAAATTCTAAACACAATGTTGTATATCATGTTCAGCCATGATAATATATCTTACATACATATGCATATTGTCAAGAAAACAAAAAAAGAAGAAGTTGAAAAATTAAAAACCATTATGAACATTGTTACAATGATCTACATTTAAATTTACGACAATGTCAATTCCGTCAAATATCTTAACTTGTTAGATTATCTAAAGTACATCATCCATATATGGAACATGGTTTGGAATCAGAAGAAAAAGTAGCCAAAAAGCTATTAAATATAATTGAAAGACATTTTTCTACATAAAATTATAGAAAAGCAGTACGAAGTTGAAAATAAAACATGACAAGCATTAAAGTTGTAGTTAGTATAAGGACATTTGCATAATTATCCATCTCTAAGTAGGGTTATACTTGTGCGGTCTTTTCCATCTAAGTTTTTCACAATAATCACTTGTTCCATTAATTTGGTACCTAGAACAATCATGATCACAACAAATTCAAATTATAAGCAAATATGTTAAAGCTACTATACCAACCAAATTGATTCAACTATGTACATCTTTATTTATAAAATAAATTGAAAACAAGTAAATTAAGAAGCAAAGATTAAGATAACAGATTAATAATAGGAAAAAATAGATTGCCTAATCATTATGATTAGGATTGGCAATAATTTATACCACTTTGTATACATATAAAAAATCATTATTAAATGCATAAAATTAACAAAAAAAATATATCTTTATCATTATATATTTCTCTGAACAAACTTTCACTTGGATGAATGATCTCTATAATTATCATAATATAACAAAGAAAATATAAGATAATATGATAAGTGATCATAATAATTATAAAAGTAACACAACTAAGATAATATGATAAATAATTTTTAAAATTTAAAATTATAAAAACTAAGATATTATAAAGTATAAAGTTTACCTTAAACATTTTCAACAATTAACTAACTTCATCCATACAACAGGACTTTTATAATCTTAAGATGATGTGAAGTCGACTATAATAAAGGACTTTTTGTCCGACTACGGGTAGTAAAAACAGACTCGGAAGCAATATTAGCTACTAGAATTGCTAAGAGCTCTTATGTAATTTCTTGCATGATCATATATTGACCTTTATGTGGCTTCTACCACAAAAATATGTCAAAATACTCCTGACATGTGATTATAATATAGTCTTCTAATTATTTATCCAACTCTATCTTACTATAAAAAATCCTAACTTTTTTTTCTTTAATGAATTCTTTAAAATAAAAACTCAAAACTTTTAACTATGCTTGATGAAGATGATCATGTATCAACAATTGATGAAACTAATATTGAACTACTGGGATTCAGCTCTTGGTCCATTCTTAATTGATAATCATTATATAAATTATATTATAAGTATTTAATGATGATGATTATGTATTCCTTTAGGTCGGACAATCTGAAACCAACTTCTTTGTGCATGGAGTTGCATTCTAATATACTATGCTATTATGAATTATCTCTACCCCTTCCTTTATTATCTCCAACCCGTCCTTCATTATGAAATTCACAACATGCATGAAAAACGCATATGGAATAATCTTTCATCTATCTTTAAACTCACAATATGTAACTTAGTCTTCACTTTCTTGATCATATCCTCGTTTGCACAACAGTTATCCAAAGTTATTAGTAAGAGCTTGATGTTGTATTAAACTATTGCCTAATACATTTTTCAACCTTTCACTTATATAGGATGCTGACATATAAATAAACCTACCATCTAAATATAAATAAATATCAATAATAAAATAATCAATGAACAAAATATAACAAAATTAAAGACTATTATTTACCTCATGATTTGATTGTACAAGTCTAATCTTTATCAATATAATGTGACGTCACTACCATATAACCTTTCGTTTACTTGTTGATATCCATATATCTAATGTGATGGCAACATATCCATAATTACTCAATCATATTTTCAATCAAATTATTTGTATCTTCGTAAATCTTAAAGATGTCTTTCTTTATAGTATTACAAGTTGGCATCTTAAAGGTATATAAGAGTGAGGTGATAACGATCCTGAAGTTTTAACTATTGACAATGAAGCTCGGATATTTATTATATATGATCATCTTAGCTAGCAATTGCTTAGATATGTGAAAATCATAGGCCATGATAGTCATTCACTCTTTTCTTTCACTAGGTTAGGGGAAAAAAAGTTTGACCTCCTTATACTATCTTCCTTCTATTGTAGGAGTTTATGTGCCTTTTCAAATGAGATGTTCCACCATAAGAAACTGTGATCAACATTACGCTAAGACTTACATTCGACCTTTGCAACTCTATCACTTAATCTACTCTTGATGAAGTGGTTTCAAAATTGATGAACATTAGCGACCTTTTCAACTCTATCACTTGACTTACTCTTTATGATTGATTTCAAAATCACTTCTTGTCTTTAAAGAATTGATTCCTTGAGTCTAAACTATTTCTTAACTTGGTATATTGTAGGTACTGGATTGGAACTCCTCATTATGTTGCCTTATATTATTGAAAGATTATGCTTATCTATCTTAAAAACATATAAATAAGATAAACAAGATAATTAAAAAATTAATCATATAGTTTGATGAAGATTAAAGTCCCAAAACAATACGTAGACAAATGGATTAAGGCTTCAAAGTTCTAGTGATGAGATAGTATGAGCCAAGTCTTAATATTATTGATTTTTTAAGTCATATCTTATGTTATAATCCTTAAATATGCATTAAATCAACATGTTCATATAACTTATAATTCTTAACTTAATTTCTCTTCAAATCTTCTTAATTATTGGCTTTAACTTAATTGTTCTCTTTACTAGGGAATATATGTAAAAGAGAAGTTGGAAAAAATTGTACAAAAAATTGTTGCTACTATAATGCTAGTTATTGTTTAAATAACTTAATAAACAATAAGGAAATGGCTAAGCAAACAAAATACATAATCAGTTTTTCATTGAATCAAGAGCTCCTATACAGTGAGAGAACATAAAAATGAAGCTTCTTATTTGCTTCATAGACCCTCGTTTCAAGACAATCTTAAAAAATGCATACCACCTAAAACAAAATAGAGGGGGTAGTGATGGTAAAGGTATCAGAAAATAATACCTAATCGAAGTACCCTAAACAATCAAATTGTGTATGAGTACGATTTAAAGAAGTATTTAAAAAATAGAACAATTACCTAATTAAGACTGAGAGAGTAATTAGAGAGACGTCAATTAGGTAGTGGAGAAGTAGAGGTTGTACAAAGACTTTCCTCAAGATATGAATGCATAGTTGGTCTTTGTTTAATGATAAAGGTCGAAGAGGATAAGATAAACGAGCAATGGACACTCTTCTTGTACTCATGGTTTTGTTTCCAGTTATAAAAACTACCCTTATCCATGCAGAAGCTTCAACTAGTAAAAATAATTGGAGACAACAAAAATTTTCACAAAATCACAATTAAGAACCTAAAATCAAGAATCTTACATGTTATATTCATAACATATGAACCGTACATGTTCTATCAATTATGTCCGATTTCAAAATTTATTAGAAAAATACACTAATTATCTAAAAATAAATTAAAATAATAAAAATTCTATTTAAGGAAAATAAATTTTAATTTGCACTTTTTGATAATTTTAAAAGATGTGACTTTTTCACTTAATTTAAGAACAAAATAAAAAATTTGAACTAATAACAAATATTCAAACTTAAATCATTACACACTAACTTATTTATCATCTTTCTTCTAATTAATATTTTTGCATAATTAAGTTCAAGTTTTGTCAACAAGGCAGAATATAATGGCTTAAATTAGAAATTAACTTAAGGAATATTTAGTATCACTTGTATTTTTCTATTGTGTTTTTCTTGATTTTGATTTTTTGAACAAAAACAAAAACTTATTTGATTATTAGTGTCAATGTAATTTCACTTTTTAAATATATTTTAATTATTAGCATTAATGTCAATATTTAGGATTAAATGTTTAGTATTTTAAAATAAGATAATAACCCTTTTAAAATTTAGGTATTTATAATATATTTGAAAATAAAAATATAATTATCATATTTGAGAATATTTTATTTTAAGAAATAATTTATACATTAATAATTAAAGTATATTAGTCATAATTATTGTTAATAGTAATTAATATAAAATAATTAAAATTAACAGTAAATCATATAATAAAAATAAATAAAATAGCGAGAACTTAAAATTAAAAACAGAAATTAGAAATAAGAAATTCAACTAAGCAACTTTTTAAACTAAATTTAAAAAGGAAAACAAAAAAAATAAAAAATGCAGTAAATACTAAAATTGAGAGAAGCAAACAAATGACAATCGTCTCTCGTTTCAAAGCATCCATTAAATTCTCATCTAAGGCCATCCATTTTTGCATGGATATGTTACTTCTTCTCGTGTTAATTAGTTCCCCACCCATAATCTATACCATGAATTTGGAGTTGTTAATTATTACAAAACATTCTTAATTGTGCACTTATGCCAAACCTTAACCAGACAGTTCGAAAGTGGAGTTATGCCATCCTATTCTTTCAACTTCTACTCTAAACCAAACTCCCCCAACCCTTGGAAAATACTCTTCATAAGAAGGACTCGTCTTTATTTATTAATCCTGTCCATCTTCAACAACAACAAGTATAAAACTAACTGTGTCTTCAAAGAATCAATGCATCAGTCATGATTCGTTTAAGCAACGCCCTAGTTACTGTTCTAAACTGCATCTTCCTCGTCCTCGGCGTGGCTCTTGTCGGTTACGGCATATACCTCCACGTCGAAGGCTCCACCCCATGTCACAAGTTCCTTCAAGACACGGTAATCTTACTTGGTGTCGCTGTTTCTCTGCTTTCCTCTCTAGGGATAATGGGTTCATGTCGTAGGAACAATTTGTTCCTGTGGCTTTATTTGCTTCTGCTGCTTCTCTTGATTGTCGGCCTCGCCGTTGTCTCTATCTTTATTTTCGTGGTCACTGCTAACACTGCCAGTAAGAATGATCATCACGCCGACATTAGAGGTTTCTCCAGCCGGTTGCAGAAGTTCATAACTGGAAACAATTGGGTAGTTGTTAGGAGTTGCTTGGCGGATTCCCAACTCTGCGACGCTCTAATTAATAGTACCGATTCCAAGAATATCTTGCAAAACAACTTTTCTCCCATTGAGGTACTTATAATTTCTATGTTTTTTCTTAATATATACAAGATTTCGTATAACGTCTTTGCGATATTAATGTTTTTTCAGGCGGGTTGCTGCATGCCGCCAGCGAACTGCGGGTTTAAGCACGTAGGTGGAGCATACTGGAGAGTGACTAAATCAGGGATGACATCAAAGAACAAAGACTGTGCGAAATGGAGCAATGACACTCATGGGCTTTGTTACGACTGCAATTCATGCAAGCGTGGTTTTCTGTCCAATATTCGGAAGCAATGGCGACATGTTGTCGTCGTCTTGCTGTGTCTCCTCGTCTTCACCATACTCGTCTTTATCATCAGTTGCTGTGCTAGGAAGAACAATAGTAAAAAGAGCTTAATCTGAGTTTAACTAATTTCTAGGGAAATACTACAAGTGTTACGTTGTGTTGTTGTATTGTTCAATAATTATGTTCGGTTGTAATGTCAACTCTCTATTGATTTATTCGCTATTTTCACCATTATGTTCTTCAAAATGATCTTCTTCTTCTTATTATGATGTCATTGTTCAAAATAAACCGCCTGCCTTCAGACGGGCAAGATGAAGATCTTATTTGACAATCAACAAATTGTATTAGCTGTTAGCTGATTCTATCAACTAATTTGATCAGCAAATTATATTAGCTGTTTGTTAGAGATATTTGAAAAAATTAGTTGTTTAATATTAGCTGTTTATGTGTAAAATGAATTATGAGGACATAACTTTAAAAAAAATTATACGAATATGAATATTATATATCTTAATATTTCGTTGAATATTCTTATAAGAATTTAAATTTTAGAGAAGTCAAGTTTACATTTTATCATCTATAAAAAATTTATACAATCTTTGTTGTTTTCATTTTCATTTAAGGGCAACATTTTATTTCTAACTTATAGCTGCATAAAAGGTACAATTGACTCTTAATAGTTAAAATTTTAGTTAATTGATATAGCAACGATTTCATTTTTGGTTGTTTACATTAAATCAACCATTGGAGAGCTATTCACAAATTTTTTTTTATAGTTGTCAAATAATATAGCTCATTGGTTGTCGACCGAGGCCGAAACCTATTAACTATCTTTATTTTGTCTAATTTTTTTTTTTATGAGAGTCAAATGCTCGCTTTTAACTCTCATAAATAGCAACAAAAGGGTATTTATTTTGTTTCTTATCGTTTGAACCTACGCTTAAAGCTCGTAAAGAATAAAAAGAGGCAAAATAAAATTCATTTTTTTACTTTACTTTAGACAATTAGACCTATAAAATGTTAGAAATGACCTTGGTAGGTTGGTTGGTAGCATGTTACGAAATGGATATGTAACAAGAATCTAACCGGGTAAACTTAAATAATTTAATTGTGGTTTCAAGTAACACGAAAATAATATATTTATCTCTATTCACACCTCCTTTCAAGTTATAATTCTACATATTCAATAATTAGTAACTGCTAAATTTAAATAGTTTGCAGAGGATTTTAACTCGTAAAAGTCCCTACAAAAAGATCTATTTACAATTTCTAGTCCTAATTACTAATAAGTCAACATGCATGAAGCTGAAGATTAGCTTCATATACAATTCCATGACTGCCCAAATCTACCAGATTTACCACCCAAAAACCCGAATTCTGTTGATCTTCGAAAGACAGGTAAATCCCATTGTTGACTAGGAAATAAACCAACAACGTCCAATAGGCAATCTTGACACCTCACTTAAACTACTCCACATGGGGCCATTTGGTTATAGGGAATCCCAACACCTTAACTAAATCAATCCATTTAAGTTTTATTTTGCTACCAATAAGCAATATAGAGTGGTGTCTAGTTTATTTTGGCACGAATATTAACATATCTTGGCATCGATTATATCATCTAATGGAATATCTTATGTAATACAGAGGTATTTTTGATTAATATATATAACCGTATTTATAGTACAATATAAGGACTATATTATGAATTATTATCTAATAATTAAAGTAAGGATCGCTTTTTTTCCAAAGATATGTTTGTACAGTATCTAATAATTATATATATATATTAGGACGGGGTTATTTAGAGGTTAGTTATGTACTGGACCCCTTAAAATTTAAAAAATTAAATATTTAAGTCCCCTATCTTAAATTCCTGGCTCCATGAATGTATTTGTAATAAGAAAAATAAATTATAAAAATTGTATAAAGTTTTCATCTATCTCCGTACACAATTTGTCTTAACATATGATATATTAGTCATCAAAAATTCAACCATTTCATTTCATTTTGTCACAAATTCTTTTCTTTCATTAGCATCAAACACAATATCCATAAATATATCTTTCAACTTTTTATCTCTTACAGATACCAAATTCTTAAGTAATTCTTCAGTATGAGCACAAACATAGTTTAAGCCTTATAGTAAGAAATACCACCTCAAAGATGTTACCTATATTCTTAGACTCATGACCTTCCATTTATACAACTAAACCATGAATAAAAACTATCAGTATTCTAACCCGGCCTCACGTCTAAGATTATTAAATGAATTTATCTATTTATCTATATATATATATATATTAGGACGGAGGTATTTAGAAGTTAGTGGTGCACTGAGCCCTTTAAAATTTAAAAAATTAAATATTTAGGCCCTCCTATCTTAAATTTCTGGCTCTGTCACTGCTTATAAACCTCACCTTACTTGCAATTAGTTCATGGGTATGCACGTTTTCAAACTGGATTATATTTCAAATGCCTTCATCCAACTAACAATATAATCAAGCATTACACTTAATTCTTCTACTGCTTCTAGGTCTCATTCTATTAAACCCTCTTAGTTTGTGCAATTGACCTCTTTGATACAAAAAATTCTAATCTTAAAGTCTCCATTATCATATTTCTTTCCTCCTTTTATAGCAACCACAAATCGGTGACACCTTACATGCTTTTAGTACAAATAAATTTTTTTTTTCAAACTTCATTCTCACTCTAAGTACTACCTTTATCTCAATATCATCTACACCACTTTATCGGCTCATTACATCTAAACTACTCTTCTTGCTCTTTAGTTCATTACTCATCTCCAAGACACATCTGCATTATACTACAAATACCATAATATTATTAAAAAAAATTTACTATATTATACAAAATACACTACTGGATTATATAATTAATACCATCGTACGTTAAATGGTTGAAAAATATACTGCACACCAAATAGACAAGTGTTAAAATGGAATTCAGCCCTGAAACAGACAAACTAGATCTTCTTCCTTGTTTTGTTTTCAAGCTCTTCTTCTCTTCTCACTACACCAACTTTCACTCTTAATAAAAACCAAGCAAAGTCACAATATTCTATTTTATATTTTACAATAAAAACTTTTAAAACTGTGCTACCTAGCTATTTCTCATAACAACATTATCATTTCAAACACTCATGTGCATCTTTAAAGAAACTTAAATGCACCTTACTCAAACCAGAATACTTTAAACAGGAAATATTAATTGTTTGATATCACAAATAGCATGAAAATGGTTGCTTAATACCACAAATTACATGAAAATGGTTGCTTGATACTATACTTAAGTGCTTGCTTGGTGGATAAGAATCAAACATAGCTGATAACAAATAATAATACACAAGGTATATATATATATATAGATCTTTACAAACTAGGGTTGTAGATTTAAGATGGGAAACCTCAATTTCAACAACATGATAAATGTAAAAAGGGAAGTGCAAGGTTTTTATTTACCAATAAGGGGTTATCTTTTTTTTTATATAGATAAATTGACATATTTGTTTTTGTTATTCAACTATTTATAAACATGAATATATATGACAAAAACAGGTTTTTTTTTTTTCCCTTTCTTTTTGTGTGGATGATGTGCACGATCGATCATCTTCCTTACATAAATAGCCTTTCCATATAAACATGCAACTTTTTTCTTTCGCTAATTCCCATTTGTATTCACCCTTTATCTCCGAAAATCCTTATGGAATGCGAAAGGAAAGTATGTAATGTAACAATTATTGCATGAAAACTAAGCCAAAGGGTTTTCTGATAAAAAATCGCAGTTGCTGACGTATCTGGAATTGAAGAAACACATTAAACTCCCAATTAACAAGTCATGTTCCGCATAAGCACTTGTTTTTTTCATATTCTGAACGCAATATTAATGATCTTAGGGTTCATTTCCATATGTTATTCGTTGTTTCTCCATCTTCTTGGAACCTCTGACTGCCAAAATGCCCTTAAAAACCCTTTATTGATAATGGGTGTGTTTCTCTTTGTGGTAGCTTTGGTAGGGTTCCTAGGGACGTGTTGTAAGGTTACGCTGGTGTTGTGGTTTTATTCTCTTGTGATGTTCATTTTTGTTCTTGGTCTCATAGCGTTCATGGTTTTTGCTTTCGTGGTTACCCATAAGGGTGCCGGTAAGACGTTGGCTGGGATAGGTTATAAAGAGCACAGACTCGGGGATTATTCCAATTGGCTGCAAAACCATTTCGTAGATGGGAAGCATTGGTTTGAGATTAGGAGTTGTTTGATTAGTGCCGAGGTCTGCAAAAGTCTTGGAGAGGGTTTTGATCAAGATGTTGCCCAGTTTTATCAGAAGAAATTGTCTTCTCTACAGGTTTGCCATTTTCTCTGTCATTTGTTATTTTCCTGCGAGATCTATCGTCCATTAAGATACTTACGACTTATATTATTGCTACGATGATTGACCTTGTTGTCTTCTGCATATCATGATCAATGGTGCCCTGCATTTATCTACAATAACGTTAGCTGACATGAACCAATTGTCTGCCAGGAATATAACCCATCAACTTTTCCTAAATTCTGCAATGCATTGTGAAACTGTGGTTTTTATACATTCATTTCCTATCTGAGCAACTCCTCATTTTGTTTTGTTCAATGGATTGTTTCTTCCTACAATTTTAATCTGATAGTTTCATTTTCTCAGAATTATATTTAGAAATATAGGTTAAATCCAGCAAAAAAACATAATCCAAAATTGATATATTTTCGTATGTAATTTTCAGTCTGGTTGCTGCAAACCACCAACGTACTGCGGATTGGAATACAAGAACGCAACATTTTGGTTGATGCCCCCAACAGGTCCAGCAGTAACAGACCCAGATTGCACCACATGGAAAAATGAGCAGGACATTTTATGCTACGACTGCAATTCATGCAAGGCTGGGATTTTGGACAACATCAGGAAAGAGTGGAGAGCTCTGGCCATTGCGAATGCTTGCATTACAGCTTTCGTCATTATCGTTTACTCCATTAGTTGCTGCACTAGGAGAAACATTAAGTACAATGCTCACAAGTACTATTACAAAAGCCAGTACATACCTAATTAACACCATCTTCCATATCTCCATTCTAATGTTATAACTGTTATAATGCCAAATGCATCCCATGCTGGATAATTATCTTGAGCGGATTCTTTTCTTTACTTAGGTATGTTGTTAGCTAGGCTTCAACATCAAACCCTTTTGTGTTCTAACTAAAACATGTTCAAGCTGTCACATTGGAACCACTAGTCCTTTTGCTTGATGGGGTGAAGTCTCCCAATGTGTAAATTACAGGAGTTTGGAGAAACAAAATTACAAGATATAAAAAAAAACCGAATTAAATATTTACACGTTGGGAGATAATTAAAAAAGATATTGTTAAATAAAAATTAATTGATTTATATTAATTTATAAAAACTTATTAATTTAAAAAAATAATTAATTTTTAACAATAAAAATTATTAACTAGAAAGTTAAAAACCGAACTAAATAGAAGTTTCGAGATTTTTATGATGCGAAAAAGAAAAATAGGAGACATCAAGTCCTCTTTTGACTTGGTTTCTTTTTGAAACTGTGTAAAGATAAGTTATGCATGAGATAATGATAATATGAAGGGTAATTTAAAATTTAAAATATAATTTTATTTGATAAGAGTTGCCAATCCACGTGCAGAGAAGTTGAGATTAGAGCAAACTGCAACGAAAGCAAAGACATCCTCCAGAGCTTCTGCCCACCAACGTAACAACCGACCGGACGAATAACTAACACAACAAACAACATGGTTCGTGCGACGAACACACTCTTGGCAATCTTCAACTGCGTAACTCTAGTCCTAGGCCTCGCAGCACTTGGCTTGGGGTTTTATTCCTTCCTTGGAGGCAACATAGCGTGTGGGAAAGCTGTACAGAACCAGTTAATGATCGCTGGTGCAGCCTTGTTTATGTTATCACTTCTAGGGCTGATTGGTTCACTTTGTAGGGTTAACTTCTTTTTGATCTTGTACGTGACTGTGGTGTTCCTTTTGATTCTTGCGCTTATAGTTTTCACAATCTTTACCATCTTTGTCACCAATGATAAAGTTGGTAAGGTGATTGAGAAGACAAAGATCACGAATTACTTTGAGGTTTGGTTGAGGAATCATGTAACCAGCGGCAAGATATGGAATGATATCAAGAGTTGCTTGGCTTACTCAAAGGTTTGTACGGATGGTGATATCTACAAGCTTGATTTGTCTTCTCTTCAGGTGAATATTTATTAACTCTTATAATTACATTGCTCTTTTTTATTGAAAAACAAAAGGCTTTCGAGCTCAGTTGAGTTATAGAGTAACAAGTGCAACTGTTCATTCACAGTAGTAGAACACAATATACATTATCTAAACCCATCTATTGTCTGTTCGTTTTATAGAGAAAATCTTTGTGTCCATTGTTTTTGTTACCAAGTCTCGGTTGGCTATTTATAAATCTTCCTACTTGCTAAACACAAGCATTTATCATGTATCTATCCCAGTTAGGATGCTGCAAGCCACCAAGTTCATGTGGCTTCCAGTTGAAGAATGCAACAGTGTGGGTGCCACCTAATTCGAGCTTTTTAAAGAAAGATAGTGACTGCTCAAAATGGAGCAATCAGCTGGAAAAACTATGCTACAACTGCGAGTCATGTAAAGATGGTTTTGTGGGGAACATCAAGAAGCTGTGGAGGGCTTTAGCCATACTCAACGTTTCCGCCACTCTTATTGCTGTCGTCGTCTATACCATTGGCCGCTGTGCCATGAGGAATAAACGATGCTAACTCATCAAGCCCGCTAGCTTTAAACCCGAAACTAAAACTATGTTTGAGGGCTCATTTTACATTAATTGCTGTCAAGACTGACTTTCACGTACTATTTGAGGGCAGTATGTTTAATTCAACTTTTGATTTTAGTTTTAATTTTTATTTTCAAATTCTGTAAAATAAATAAATACATTTACTTTAAATTTTCATTTAATGTTAACTTCAAATATCAGCCATATTTTTCATAAGAGCCAGCCCAAGAAACAACTGCTTTGCACTGGAGCAATTTTTAATGTGGATGGGACACCTAAAAGAAGCAAAAGGTATAATAGATAGGAAAAAGAATAACAATGGTTAAGGACTTCAGTTTGCCAAAAGTGTGATGAACTCAATGAAGAATCCAACCGGTTTTACTTGAGAAAAGTACATCCAAGAAACATGAAAAGATATGCTACCAATGATGTCATGAGCTCGAGTGTCCATGTTGGGGGTATTATCACTGTTGGAATCATGGGAACGACTACAGAGCCACAAATCCATCCAGTTGCCAGAGCTCCAAGGCTGCAAAGCAGATAAGAATCTAATATGAAACCCTCCCATTTCGTTGATAGGGTATAGAGAAATAACACAGACGACTCGAACACTTGAAAAATGGCAAGTCAAACTTACCCAATAATGAAAGCTCTGCCCAAGCTTTTGGTCTTCTCGTTCAGAAAGTAAATACAGGCTGCCAAAGATACTGCCACCTGTACAACAGAACATGACTTGTTATATGGATAACAACAGGGTGTTGCAATGACTATGTATAAGAAAAATCGATTTATTGGTTTTGAAAGACACAAATAAGGTATGAAAACTGCTATTGCTCTCAAAACCACCCTTGCTCCTCATGCCTTCAACAGAAACTCGTGCCAACTTATCAAGAATTTTACTCTCATATGAAATTTCATTAACTCTTCCCATTATAGCCACTCAGCTTTCAATTAGATCTCCGAAACAATTAACCACAATGTCATCCGATCATATTATAGAAACCAGATAAGGAACGTGGCCACTCCAGATGACTTCTGCATGGTGGATTTCACTTTGATCAAAACTCTTATAACTCTAGTTAAGAATCCATACCTACAACTTTAAGTCACTCTGGCTAAGTTTTATGGCACAATGAAATAGCATTCAACTTCTATCAGTCAATTTACCGATAAGAAATGCCAAAAGAAAGCAGCTGGATTAAATCTCTTGCTCTACTGTAATGAAAATACAACATTCTTATCTGTGCTGTGTTGCCCACGTGATTTCTTTAAAGAAAAAATGTTGAACAAGTTGTATTGCTACTCACATATACACATATCAAAGATTCTACAGCCAGTCATTAAAGAACCAACATTAAATACCAAACATTATGATGAGGACATAATACATACTTGTCCAAGTAAGGCTCACGATTACATCATTGGTTTGCAACAAAAGGCATTTAAAAAATGCAGGAAAAAAAAATTGTGCAAGACTACTATTTATATTCACAAATTAGAAACAATAGCAAATTGGTAATAATCAAGTGCCTGGACCTTGATTCTTTGTAATCTTAGCATCAGACTTATCACTCAACATTCAAGGTCATGTAGCATATTGCTATTCAGAATCAGGTTTGAATTTCATCACAGTTACTGGATGGAAAACCCAAGTGCAGGGTGTGTATTAAAGAGCTATATCAGCCAAATAAGACAGAAAAAAGCAAAAAAAAAAAGAAAAGAGAAGCCATCTCTGTCACATCACTATAAGATCTATAATCTCACATTTCATTCTCTTCATTCTTTAGATCCCTAAACCAAGTGACAGCTACTGTATAATGTGCTGTTTATAATATAAACTTCACGATTTGTGGATATCTACCAGATGCAAGGCCAGAATTCTAAGTTTTCAGGATAACAATGGCCAGTGTGCTTCACATGAACATACTGAACGGTGAAGTAAAAGGGGAAAAAGGTGGTATAATTATTAAGATGGGATCTACAGAACAAACCTGAAAAGCAGGTCCACCTTCAGCAGAATTCATGATACTCCAGCCACCCATGAATGCAAAGAGAAACAACCTTCTGAAGATAATTTCAACTGGAGGAAGTTCCACAAAATTGAGTAAATTCTTAAACCAAGGTGGAGATTCCTCCACCTTTTTCTTTAACCTGGTTTTCAAATTAATTTTTGCTTTCTTTCTTTCCCTAAAACTAGTCATTAGCAATTTCTCAAAGGCAGCTTCTACTGATTCTTCACTTCTCTCATTTCCAGCATACTGTTGCAAGAGAAAATTGCGTGCCCCCCAAATTTCTTCCTCTGAAGCATAAGGACTAACCCCAAGACGCTTATAAGGATCCCAAACATTAATTCGGGGAAATTTTGGGACATTACCTACAGAAAAAGGAAACGAAACAAGGTGCTAAATTTAATACAATTATCATAGAATTGGAAGAGGTGATGAACAATAGGAATTAATTACAGATAAAACACATTTTAACAGCCCATAAAATTAGACAAAATATGTAAATTAGCAATGAACCAACAATTACATCTTCCTTGTCCAATCAATTTTGAGGCATCAACCCGCAACTTTCTGATATTTCTTTCAGTGATGCAATTGGAAAACAAAATTTAGGGAGAATGAGTTTATTGATCAATAATATACTGCAATACGGCATACATTCAGAGTGAAATTGCCTTCAATGTTGCAAACAAATCCTCTAGCTGTGCATATGGCTTATTGCATTAACGTACATTGACATTACTTGTGGAATTGCAATCCATGAAATACTTAGTAATATAAGCAACATAATTAAGAAGTCACAATTTTCCAGTATAGTATGCCAACATGGGTAATGATGTGACTGTCAGCAGTAAAGAGTAATGGAAAACTTCCTAAACATACAAGCATTGGCCTTCTAAAGATAAATGGCAATGGCAAGAATGTCGAACGAGAAGTCTCAACTTCAAGTACTCTAGAGCAAGGCAAATATCAACAACAGCGCACAGCTCACACTTAATGCCTAGTCTATTTATCTGAAGTTCCAT
Organism: Erythroxylum ulei; assembly: GCA_027564395.1. Classification (NCBI taxonomy): domain Eukaryota; kingdom Viridiplantae; phylum Streptophyta; class Magnoliopsida; order Malpighiales; family Erythroxylaceae; genus Erythroxylum; species Erythroxylum ulei. Next base: position 30,177,091 of record JANITX010000008.1, read on the forward strand.
GCATTTACCATATTATATACACCACTTTAGTCTTGTTTCTTCGCAAAATTGCCCATGCACCATGAGGAGAATACTTATAACACTACGTGAGCAAGTATGCTCGCTACATGAGAGTTCAAGAATATACATATTATTTAAAAATTCTAGTCAAAAGCAAAACTAAGAATCACATATCTTTTGTGATGACAGCTTGAGTTTGTCTTTGAATATCTTCAATTACCATCAAATACAAAATGCATATACACCAAAAGGTTCTAAGGAGGATAGTTCTCTTTTTCCCCTAAAATAAGGCCCTCTATCCATGCATACCAACTTTTTATCAATTATCACAATCCTTCGACTAGTACCATAAACCCCCACCCTTCCCGATAACAAAATAGACAGCAAACTTCTTTTAATCCATGCAAGCACAAGATATTACCAATATAAGGGAGCAATTTCAGACCTTCTCTTTAAATCGTTCCTTAATCTGAACCAGACAACTAAATGGGCACATCTTAGTAGGAGAGCAAACTAATTTGTTTAAAATGATAATATTCTGGATTTGAACCCCCCACCTATAAGAAAACGGACCTTGATATTTCAAATGAATTGCGCAAATAATCACATCGTTATCGTAATAAAAAAAACAGAAAAATAAAAACGCCAAACATAGGAATAAAGAAAGTAATACCTTCATAAGGCGCAGTTGTAGAACATTTCACAGTACAAAGGTTTCGTCTTTTGTATCTCCTCGGAATCGGGATGGAAAAAGTTACCTCCTTTTGCGCATTTAACAGAGACTTATCGCTACGCCACAAAGACCCCAAAATTAGTCACAGTAAATGAAGAAGTACCAGAAGTCAAAACACAAAATCTGGAAATTAACAAGTCCCAGATAAACCCTAATTCAAAGCAGACAACGGGTAGGCATACAAAACGAGAAAATGGGCAAAACCCAAATAAGAAAGACAGAGAGAAAGATAGAGCTTACAGTTTATGGGTGAGGGCAAGAGAGGAGGAAGTAGTAGGACTGGAGAGGAGGAGGGAAGACATTATATTGACTCAACAATCACCGACTTCCACTTTCGTGAGCAAATCGCTAATTGCTGACGGGAAGATGATTTTACGATGCCCGCCCCCAACCAATCAATCCTTCACCGTACTGTCAGCTAGGGCGGCTGATAGAAAACGAAGCAGGGACAAGGAGAGGACGGCTCTCTAAAATTTTGTTCATGTAGTAGAGGATGAGAAGTTTGCAAATAAGTCCCTGATCTTGTTTCTTATTTGATTTGACCCCTATTATTTTCACAAATATGAATGAACTTTAGGGGTTTTTTTTTCTCTCTTAAAGCTTGCCAGTTTTGGCCCATATTAATTAAAACATTTCTATAGTTTATAATGTTTACATTTTATAATAAAAATTAGGATATAATAAATATTTTACTTATAATTGAAGACACTGATTATAGCTTAAATTATTATTTAGCATATGCATAATATTTATTATTTATTTCATGTCCAATTTAACTTGAATTTTATGCACATTTTTTATATTTTATATTTTTAGGTAAAATAAAGAAAAATTTTCATGTAATTTAAAATTTAAAATTTTTTTTGTGATTTCTAATTATTTCTTACACTTTTATTAGAAAATAGAGATGAAACATGAATATCAATCAAATGTTATCGATACGACGATTTTAACTTAATTCTTAAATCTAATCAAAATCAACTAGATTATTTAATATAATTATAATAAATTATTAGTATGAATCAAGTTAATTAGTTCAAACTGAATTTAAAAATTGATTTAAGTCGTTATGTTAGTAACATTTAATTTATTTGTGTGTTGTTCACATTGCATATATTTTGTTATTAATTTTTATGAAAATAAGCTGATTTTTTAATAAAAATTTAAAAATTATAATAAATTTTTTAAAAATGTAAAAATCTTTTTAAAATTACTTAACTTATAAAGAAAGCTCGTAATTTTTAACTTTTAATTTTTATAATTATTAGCTAAAAGTTTGTACACAAGAAGTTTTACATAAACTGTATTTGGAATTTGAGAATGATGTTCATTCGTTAATTTAGATTAGGTTTAATACAAGTTACTTCATGGTTGAGCAAAACAAATAGCTTCTCAATAGCACGCTTTTTTTACGCTTGAACTTTCATGACATAATATAAGTTACTTTGTAAGAAATTGATACATTATAGTGTTTGATAATATAAAAATAAAAGTTAATTTTAATTTTAACTGTATTTTATTTTGTAATAAAAATTGTTTATACATATAAATATTATTTAAAGTATATTAAACAATATGAAAAGCTTAATATATTAGTTATTATATAATTTTAAACCATACGAAACATAAATGAAAATATATCTAACCAAATCTTTTATATGGATAATAATATAAGTAAAATTAATATAAAAATAAATATTAAAACATATAAAAAAAGCTAAATAGAGAAGATAAATTTGCAAGATAAATTTGAAGATGAGTTTGTGACTATTGTGAGAATTATGTGTAAAACATAAAAATAAAAGGGACCAAAAAAATAAGCTCATTAATTGATCTGAAAAATCTATTCTAAAAAGTTATTTGAAAGGCTTTCTTTAAAAGCTCCAAATTTGAACTTCTTAAAAAGCTATATTTTAGCTGCCAAAAAATTTATATATAATAAAGAAGTACTTTTTTATTTTGCTGTTAAACACTCATTTTTCTTAAAAAGGGCTTTTGTAGTAAAGAAAAGTACTTATTGACCTCTCAAAAATTCATCCAAACAGACACTTAGTACTGATAAGCGTCTATAGCTTATCAATAACTTTATTCTAAGTGCACCAAAGGTAATGCATTCCTAAAGTTGCTAGAAGACATGACTTAATTTTGGCCAATAATCAATAATTCTCCTACAAGTAATAATTAAAAATCATATTATTGTTTGATTGAAGTCAGTCATAGTCTTTGGTAAGACAAAGTTTGTCACGTGTACAAGTAACATGACTTCGTAGGATTTCGGCTGAACTTGTTTAGAGGATCTAGCTTTCCGTTTCTTTTCTTTTCTTTTCTCACAGTCAATATCCCAAAGTAATTTTGCATTTCCAACTGAAAAACACAGTAACTGAAGTGTTCAACTGTATTGTAATTCTTTTTTGTTTTTAAAGGACCATAAGCTCCCTTCGTAATAAGAAGTCACAAGGTAATGGAACCAAATACTGAAGAGTGTTGTGCAAATTGGGTTCAGCGAGGCCTGGTTAACTAGCTCCACCAGTAGACCATACGACGAATCACGCATGGATGAATTAGACCAAATCCTGTTGCGCACACATTTTTCTGGCGCTCGTTCATTTTCCCCTTCTACTTTGAGAAGACATTGGAGACGAGTGATTTGATCAAGGACGCTAGAGATATTGAAATATTCAACCTGAACCTCAGCAAGAGTATAAACCCGTAGTTGTATGCATTCCATCAAGAGGATCACATAAAGAGAAATATAGTTTGCGGCTTCCACCTCATGGACACTTTATTCAAAGATGTCAACATGTATTTTCAATCGAGCAATTTGACCACATGATCAAATCATGTTATTGGTGGGGAGAAGGAGAAATCCATGTGTAGAGGACAAGAAGGAATCCACAATATTAATAAAAGTTGAGAAATCCATGAGTAGAGTACAAGAAGGAATCCACAATATTAATAAAGGTTGTCCCCAAGAATCATCTTCTCTTTGATGGGACAGAAGATCCTCGAAACAATTGAGAAACTTGAAGGGATCGAGGCAAGAACGTACTAAAGTTTAGCACTCTCTTGCTGCGCAAATTGCTGTCTCAAGACCCTTCTCATTACCTTGTTTGTTGCCGTCCTTGGAAGAGAAGGAAGAGGCACAACCTGAGAAACCTGCATTTTTAAAAATTGTCAAAAGATGTTGATTCCAAGTGTCTGGGATTTTGAATGGAAAGACAGCCATGTGCAGTATGTAATTTCAATGGATACCCTGAATAAAGGATTCAACGTCTTCTGCAATGCTGAGTTGAAAGACTTCCTCAGCTGATCCAAGTCTAAAATTGATCCATGAGAATCATTGAACACAACAGCAATGACCAATTGCTCAGGACCACCCTGAGGAGGCGGCACCCCGACTGCTGCTGTCTCCAGGATACTACTATGAACTGCATTACAGATGCGCTCTATCTCAATGGAACTCACCTGTCAACCATAACAAAGATACATCTAGCTATAAATACTTTCCGACTAACAAGGATGCCAGAATTCTTGCATTTGAGATGGTCAATAATGAATTGAACTCTTTTTAAGTTTTGTGTTGTATCATAAGCACAAAGTACAACATGTAAGCACAAAATACACACAAATTGCTATAAATTTTCTTCAAAACAAGTTAGCAATGTATGTTAGATTTCAAATTACGTGAAAGAATTAAGGGTCAACATACATTATTTGATTAGAGGAGCTTTATACAACTAGCACCCAAGCTTTAAATGCTAATAATCACCCTAGCAAATCTATAAATTACATTTAGTAAGTTTTTTATCCACATCTTTCTCTGTTAAGAGTATCATAACATCCAATATTTGACTCGTGCCATTCAACTTTAAACATCTTCAACATCTAAACATGATGACAAAAAGTAATAGACCTTTGCACGTCGAGTTTTATTTGTAATTGTCTTTTCCTTGAGGCACACATCATACAGGGATGAAACTAGCAGATTCCAAGACAGGAAAATAAGGAATTTAACTAGTTAACCAATTGCTTCTGCAAACTAGAGCCTGGTTTATATTAGATCTCCAAAAAGTATCCATTCCTGGGAAAGCCACTCTACAGGGTTTTGGTTTATCTGACTGTTTATGCCAGAGCTTTGTAAAGAGTTTCATCCATGAAGACAATCTCTACCTTGATACCACCAAGATTCATAGTGTCATCTGAACGACCATGTGCATGATAGTATCCTCTAGAAGTACGCTCAAAAAAGTCCCCATGTCTTCTGAGAACCTACATGGATTGAAATCACAAGGACTAAGCTAAAGTTGGTGAACACTAACCTTGGATAAGGCCATTTCAAAACACTCACCTTCCCATTACAAAGAGGCATTCCCTTAAAGTACACATCAAAATGGTCAGCATTCAGTAGTGTATTTGACGCTCCAAACATGACAGGACCAAGTGCTAGTTCACCCATTCCTGGTGCATTTTGTGGCTGCATTAGGAGGTAGAAACCAAGTCAATAAAATAGTAAACTGAGACATTCATCAAGTTGCAGCAAGAAAACATAGCGAAATTGGTTGAGAAACTCCATCATAATGAATCATGCTGTGAAGACACGAGTTATAAAAAGTTTTTAATCAATTATTTACTACAATCACTAGCACACAGGTAGATTATTTTAGTCCTCACATAGAAATTGACTAAATGCCAATGTAAACTTTTACAGGCGTTCCACATTTTGAAATCAGAAATCAAATAGCCTTTTTGGTAGCTAAGAAGAAATTTTTAAAATATCAAGTCAAGTTATATCAAAACCCAAACACGTATAACCAGTGTGATTTTTACCACAAAAGTGATTGACTGTGCTTAACCATAATAACATTTGGAAATTCTACGAAGGTTTAGGCTGCTACAGAAAAAGCGATATGGCTATTTAAGCTGCTACAGAAAAAGCGATATGGCTATACACCAAATTTATACAACCAAGATCGGTTGTATTTAATACTTGTTTTTGGATGGTTCAGATCCAGTCTAAAGAATTTCTGTGCTTACAATTGGATGACCGTCACCACCAAGTATAAACAAGCTGCAACCCATTGCAGGAGTACTAAAGGCAGCAACTGATTGAGGCTGCAAGAAGGACCCTGTGACAAATCCACCACCAATTTCTGTACCTCCACAATATTCAATCACAGGCTTGTAGTGAGCCCTTCCCATTAACCATAAGTATTCATCTACGCTTGATGCTTCACCAGTGGAGCCAAAACAACTACAGGAAGCAAGAAAAACAAAACGCATCCCCAGTTGATACAAAATTTTAAGAAAAGCTTATACCAAATAAAGAAGAGAATAGGACTAGTCAGACTTATATGGTGTTTTTTACTGTCAATTGAAAAAAATGGCATGAGTAGCAACAATAACTTACACTTACCGAATAGTAGACCAATCACAGCCACATGTGGAGTTTGCACTTTTCCATGAACGGACAATACTGGGGATCACACCAAGCATTGTTACCTTTGCATCCTGAGCAAATTGCAGAAGGATCATCCATGAAGTTCCAGACATGCCCAATTTTGGGAAGCTATGGTTTAAGGTCATGCCTTAATGAAAGTTGCTCATGCACTCAACATCTTCAAATTCCTTTCCTCAATACTAATCCATATCTAATCAAAGATTTGAGAAAAACAAATTGACAAGACATAGCAATGATGCATAATAGCTTCTGCAAGATTTTCAACTTAGCATCCCAAGTCTACTACCTATCCTTTACTTGAACATTATGTTTGTTAAAGCCTATTTTTAAACTTTTCTTCAGAAATTTATTTGACAGATTCGAGAAATTTATATCATAGCCTCCCATTTGTGTACATGCAGTTTCCTTGGCTATTTTGCTTGCCCAAAAAGAAAATTTCACAAGAGGCAAATCTAGTTTACAAGGCATCTTCTCAAATCAATACATTTTGAAGATAAAATAAACAATACAGGCATGGAACGTTATGCTCAAAGCAAAGGATGGCAAAACAAGTTCAATAGAGAGAAAATGGGAAAAACCAAAAAGTGGCTGCAGAATTGATAACCTAAGTTGTTGGGCCCATAACACAATACAATTGTTGGAAGCTTAACTGAAGTACAATAAAAAGATATTGGATCCTTAATCATATGCCTAAGATGACGTTAACAGTTGTTTTCTAAGAGCACATCCACAAACTTTTCCCTTGTGACAACCGGTACAAGTACAAGATTAATAGGTTAAGATAATTGGAACTAATGGAAATGAGAGATAAAAGTTTCTATGTTTCACAAGGTCAAACTAGCCATACAATGAAAAATAACATGCACAAATAATATTAAACGTCAGAAATGGGAGTAAAACACGGACCTGAACAAATTTGGCAAAGCCATGTCCAAGGGGGGATCCATTATATAACGCAATTGAAGCCCCATTCAACAATGCAGCATATACTAACCAAGGACCCATCATCCAACCAAGGTTAGTAGGCCAAGCAACAACATCACCTTTTCTAATGTCCATGTGACACCATGCATCTGCAGCAGCCTTGAAAGGAGTAATGTTGGTCCAAGGAATTGCTTTTGGCTCCCCTACACCAGAAAATATTTTCAGTTAGACCTGTCAACATACATCATTCTCTCTGATTATTGAGTTAAGGTACTCATGCTCGATAGTTTACTTAGCTTTTAATCCTTTCAATATATTCCGAGTGGGTAAAATATCAGGAGTCACAAACCTAATCTTACAGATCTGGATGTTTTTACTAATATCAGTAGCCATAACTTCATTCAGAGCTCCACAACAGTGCAGATTGAATCTGATATCTGAATTTTGAAATAATATCCTTTTTAGTTTAAAGAGAAATTAACAGTTACACAGTTAAGCCAAAAACGAAGAAGGAAAAGAAGTTTTTCTTAGCAGAATTTCTGAAGTTATTTTGAATTTAGTCAAATGGCAGTTGACTAATAATTAAATGTCTTAAGCTTAGTCCAAGATGTACTGAAATCAAGAAACCTCAAGAGCATAATTCTCAATCCTTAAGCTACCTGTAGTTCCAGATGAGAAAAGGATGTTTGTAAATCCTTCCACTGGTTGCTCTACAGCAGCAAATTCATTTCCTCTGCAAGTTTTCAATGGCAAGAAAATTAGCATTGTACCTTCCAAAAACAAATTAGCATTGTAGTTTCCAAAAAACATTAGCATTGTGAAGGCTTCAGAAAGACTAACTTCGAAAAAAAGAGTTCATTCATCAAACTCACATGCAATTTCCTGAACAACTGCCCCAAGAAAGTGCATTATGAAGTTGTTATCATAGACTATGATTAATATAAAACAACAGGGGATAACAAAAGAACCCCTTTATCCCCTATACTAAATCACAATCAGCTCATTACACATGTCAAGAGACTGTCATAATAGTTAAAGTGAAATGCAATCCACACAAACTGAATAGCTACATATATATACTGAAGATTAAGAACACATAAATGTTCTTCAAATTTTATTGAAAGTTAAGAATGGTTGAACAAAAGGAATACATATAAGACAGGATCACGAACCAGGTTGATCCTACACCTTTAAGATAAAATCTATACCTTAAATTCTTTACTCTGTCTACAAAATCATGCCAAGAAATGTCACCATCACGCAACTTAATGCTCAGGCTAGAACCTTTTCCTGGAACAACAATTGCCTTAGGTGCCACAGCATCCACAACTCTACTGTAGGATTTAAGAGTACATTGTGAGATAAATTAGCACAAACTTAGGTCCAAGAATGAGGAGGGTTGATAAATAGAGCAGCCAAGTAAGTGAGAATTTCACCTATACAAGGGAATACTTTTATCACCACGAAATATAAAATCCTGGACATGAAGAGTCAATATAAGATGCCTCAGTAATGAACATTTTCTGAATACATCTTATCGATAAAAAGTCAATCGCAAAAATCACCTTAAAGGTTGGATCCAAGATGCTCTTTATTAAAATATAACAAAGATTTGAAAAAGAAAGCCTCCATTTACATCTACGTGGCCACCTTAAGGTAGTGCTCACTAATAACTGACACTTATTCATTTCTCTTTCTAAACTTATAGAGAAGATAGTAAAAAGAACTCCAAGCCATGGTTTGAGTACATAATGAATCTACATGAGAAATAAATATAACCTGTGTAAATATAGCGTTTGCCTTTGAAATTGTAAGCCTTGTTGATATTTCAGCTGAAGCAAAACTATCAGCAATAGATACAACAACATATCCTGCCAGAACAATAGCAAGGTAGATAACTACAGACTTGACAGTCATTGGCAAGTCAACTGCAATTGAAGATCCTCTATCCAAACATAGTTCATTTAGTGCGTGTGCAACCAACCTACAAGGATATAGTGCAGAAGAATATTAATTCATAGATGTCAACTGCTAAAAAAAGCAAATACAAGTAAACAAACATTCAAAACAAATTAATAGAAGCCAATACACAGTGGCTTTGCTACTTGTTAGAAACCCAGAAGTCCTCAAAATTAATTGCATCACACAGTTTAAAATCTAAACTGTGGTCACCCTTCAAATAATTGTTTAGAAATTATGGCCTTTTAGCAAACGATTTAATAGAACATATTTCAGTGAATTGTATCCAATCACAATCAAGTGTTGCACTAAACAAAATGTCAGTAGCAAGCCATCTAAGCTAATGGCCCAGTATTACTGAACTCAGCTCCTAGGAATTGATGGCAACAGTTTGATTCTCCTTAGCCACTGGTCTCAAGTTGTAATAAAAAGAAAATTTCTTAGTACAACTCACATCCACTAAGTTGTAATTCAAACTAAAACAAGATCTAACAAATGCAATGTTTTTATCTCTTTCCTATTATGTATTATGTCATCTTTACTCCATAAGCTTTAACATAAGATGATGGCTAGGAATGGAATATCAACATAATAAACATATTCATAATAAAACAATAAGCAGACCTACTTAAACCCCTCCATTGATTGTGGGAATATCTGACTACAAACGTCTTCTAAAAGTGCACATCCCTTGAATTTGAATCAACTTATGGCATCAGAAAATTTTGCTGAGTGGAAGCAATTATAAGAAAATGGCTATAGGGTAAAAGTAGCATACCAAATCTCTGTGCGCAATTCCTGGAGGGTCATGCTGCTTACAGGCTGATCATCATTTCCTTCATCACGCCATTTTATTACAACATCATTCAAAGTTCTCTTAGAATTCAAGTTCATGCAGTTCTTTGCAGGATTCAAATATGCTCCAGGCAGCCAATGGCCACCTGGGGTAGACAGATTATCACGCCAAATACATTCTGGAGGTACTGAAAATGAAATGCATAATTCGTCCAATACAGTTTTCCAATAGACCTGACAAATAAAGAGGGGGGAAAAAAAAGGCAATCATAAAATGACATGATAGAAATGTTGAGACATTTGCCTTTTCAAGAGTTCTGAAAGGATGCATGACGAAGTCTTACCTCAGGGCTCAAGACAGAGAACTCTTGAAAATCTGAGAAGTTTGCTATGGGGTCTTTGTATCTAGAACCTAGAAACTCATTGCCATTTCTCTCCAAAAGCTGGCCAATGTTTGTAAACCTTGCGCTCTCCCTAACCATGCACCAAGCAGCATTAAAAATTAAAAAAAGGAAAAGCTATCTTCATAACAATCATAACACAAATACAGAAAACCCAAAAACTAATGTACACACCATTTTATGTTCAAGTGTTGCACATAATTAGAAAACAAATAGCTTTCTTAATTATCCAACTAATAGGTCGTACATCCAAGTACAAATAGAAGAGTTAATTAGTACATCTTAAGAAGTATAAATCATGAACTACGAAAAAACTAGATGTAACAACATATCAGATTATTCAATGCTTATATGACTAGATATGTACAAATTGTTTAACAAAAACACAAACAGAAAACATGATACCAAATTATTCATGCATTGTCAACTCAATAAAGTACAAATCATTTATAAAGAAATGCTAACAGGAATCATAAGGTCTGTAGAAATTCCGATTTGTTCTAGAGAATTATAAGAAAGGAAAAGATTCTCGTATTGTTTCTTGCAAATCAATTTCATGGTTTGGTATTAGATATCAATGCTAACAAGTTTTCAATTTGAACCATATATAAAAGAGATTTTAAAAATACTTTTTTTAATTATTATGATACCATCAATACATACAATTTTAATTTAATAGTTAATATTCGTTTTATAAAAAATAAAAGCGGGTGGTGGGGAAGAGAGTCAACCGAGCGCTTGATCAAAAAAAAAAAAAGAAAAAAGGAGAGGCACCAAACGGTACGTTTCGCAGCAACTCCAGTGAGTCGAATCTTGGTCTTGGCAAGTGGCACTAGCAATGCATGCTCTAAATAAGCAATGAATATATGTAATGGGAACAAGTATCTTACGGGTCGGGCGACCAGGTGGGAGGATCGGGGCCGAAGTCTTTGAAGCAGCCATAGTACATCATTTGATGGAGGGAGAAAGGGAGGTCTGGGGTGAGCACACGCTTCGAGATGTGTGTCCACGTCTCCGGAGTTGCAGCCCCGTAATTACCGACGATTTCGGTTATATCTTGGTGAAGCTTCTGGGCCGCTGGGGAAGGAATCCCCAGAGCTTCGATATCGGAGACGGAGATGGCATCAAGAGATTTGTAAATCATAGCCATGAGAAAGAGAGAACGACACAGAAGTGTATTAGTTGAACTATTGTGCTTTTGTTGGAGATTAGGAAGGAGGGAGGTGGGAGAGATGATAAGAGGCTTTTCGATTTGTTTTGGCTTGATAGGCTGTGTATTTGCAAATATCTACAGACTACAACTACAAAGTACAATTTGCAAATATCATATTCTTCACTGTTGTCTGTTGTTGTGTGATAACGATAGCTTCTGTCTTCCTTCTACGTTCCCTTACATAAGCTCATTTGCATTATGTGACACGTATGATATTATGAAGCCGTAGCATAATGTATATACAATGTCTTGGGTATTAAACTTTATTTATTTTTTAATGCATTTTCTTATTTTAGTTTGAAGGATTTGATTGAAAAATAAAATCACTAAGCACCATATTGCATTCATTTAATTATGTTAATCACTAATGTGTTTGTAGTCCGATAATGATTTTGAGAGGATATAATTTATTTCTATCACACTTACTAATTTTATTAGATTCATGTTATGGAGACATGCCAACATTAAACAGACAAGTTTATGAATTCTAATTAAATTATACATGTCATTATTTGGAGATGATATTGATTTTTAACTTGACAATATTAAAGCATTAATTATATAAATAAACATTAATAAAATAGGGGGAAAAGCCATTTAACCACCTAAAAGTTGGTGCTCTGATCACTGATTTACTTATTTCGTGAGTTAGTCAATATTGTAATAATTTTAAGTGCAAAACGTAGCTGTAGTTAGTACTGATAAGTACGAATCGATCCCACGAAGCCAGTGATCACCAGTAATTACCTTTTTCCTATTATCTAGCTTATGAATTGATTTCATATTTTTTAATTAAAAGATACTAAAACTAAGTAGTTAGAATAAAATAGGTAACGAAGCTGAATAGAGGATTAAGGAAGCACTTAGGAAATTATCAATATCGAGAATTACCATCTAGGTTTCGATTTTCCTTAAACTCTTAACAGATCTTATATTGTTATGAAAAGTTCAATTTTCTTATAAACCGATTATACTCATTGAGCTCACCCTTATTTTTATATTTTTAAACAAACCACCTTAGGTATATGTACAGGTATTCCAGTAATTAGAACCCCACCTCAAGATTAGTTGTATCGTCGAGTGCTGCTATGTTTGTGTTACTTTTGCTATGTATGTTATATGTTTTAAGTTATTTTGGAAAGAGTTCAAAAGTGTGATCTTTTGAATATTAATGGAATTGTAAATATCTTTTCTTAGTGAACTACGAGTTCTTTGATCCTCAATGATGTTTTTAAAATGTTGAGATTTGTATGTTTGTGATTGTTTGTGATGTGGACCTGAGGTCCCATTCCAGAAGTTGAGATGGTATATGAAATATTAGAAATGTTTTAAAATGTGTTATGCAGGTATTTTTTGCAAATCTTGGGAAGGTCAAAATACAACTATTGTGTTGCCAAAATTTTTAATAAAATGATTGAAAAAAAAGAAGGGTATCCCATTATTTTCGGTGCTTTTAACTTTTAAAGTATAAAAAGTTTTTAACAGATGAATGGCTTGGCTTTGCAGGAACCCTTTGGTTGAGTTAGATATCGATTGGAGGGCTACCAAGTTGTCGTCGGGAGGGCTTCACTTGGGTTCCTAGAGGGGAAATCTGGAATGGGTCCTTGCAAGATATATGAAATAAATTGTCTAACTGCATATATATGGCTGATTGATTTGTAATATTGGCCTAATGAATTTTTGGTTTCATGATTATAGTCCGGTTCAAATTCTCCTTAATATTTCCTTGTTGATTTTTGCATGTATGAGGTACCAATTAGCTTGCAGAGCTTAATCTTCATTATCTTGATTCACATATAATTTTCTTTCATCACCTTTACTTTTATTTGATTTGCATGCAAGCATTGTATATGAAGGAATCCATTAATATTTATTTATGCTTATTCTTGATGACTTTTGGTCAGTTATGTACTATTAAATGTTCTATGATGCTACTAGTTGTCTATTGTAAATTTTGGCCCTTTAATTCATCATAATTTGTTCCCTTGCCTATTGAACTATTTCATCTTTCAACTAAGTAGTTGTTTTTTCCATCCTTTTATAGCATCTTGCATTCCTCTCATCCTAGATCTTGTAAATGCATGCCCTAGTAGCTATTAGAACAAGTATCCTATCATTTCTTGGCAAAGAATTGGTTAAAAACCAGTCTATTACTTCCTAGAATTCATTTCCAAAGACACTTTAGTGCCATATGAGCTTAATAAGGTTTCAAATTCTTATGGAATATCAACATCTAATGAAGAGATGTCCTATAGACTAGGCTTCCACTTTACATAGGAGACAGATGTTAGTCACGTTTAAGAATTATAATCTGTTGATAATGCTCAATCTCGCATTGACAATCAGCCACAGAAGAAAAGAGACTTTAGGAAGCAAGCATTCATTCCAAATGACTCTAGTTGAAGCTTGTACTACTCCTCTAGCTCTAATTAATTCCTTATAGGACTAATTAGTGAACTATCTAGATCTTGGTCTAACCCAATCATACATGTCTTCTCTATTCAAATCTGGGTTGTAGGAGGATAAGAATGGTATTACTTCCTCTAGCACTCTGCTTTACTAGTTGTGGCCTATCCAAGCTTCTACCTCATTATTAAGTAGAATCACATACGTAAAGGGAATAAATTTTTGTACTATATATAGAGGATTTACCTTGCTCCAATTGTCATAAAACATAGAGGTTGTTTTTATTATCACCGATTTTGCATTTGAAATTCTCTTTCGTTGAAGTTCGCAAGTTAAATAGTTATGACATGCACCATGAATAGGATGGTTTACATTTGACTTTCCATAGAATTTTGCCTTATATATGTACGTATCCATTTAACCTAAATGGGTTCCCCATCACTTATTAGTCTTTATAACCTCTTTCCTAATAGCACTTTGTTGAACAATCCGATATAGGCAATTCCTAATCCACCTTCTTTAATTGGGGAGCAAACCTCTTTCCAAGCACTCCACTCTATAAGAACCATCTAATGTCCATCTACTCCTTTAGCTAAGAAGAATTGTTAGGACCATTGTATGTATAAGGAGTTAATTACTGATTTAATCGGTTGTAAAATACTTGCATGAGATCGTCTCTTATTGCACCATAAATTTAACTTTTTATGAACTATCTCAATTAATGGAATACATTCAGAGTATCATAGTGTCCTGGTTGCAATGGGGAGTCCCAAGTGCTTGAAGGGAGATAAGATAATGTTTAGACTAGTAATTTGAATCAATCTTTATGATACATGGTTGCACTTCTTGATAATACTAAGTGGCTCTTCTCTCTATTTATTACATGTTGGCCCCCGAAATTTTTTTTCTTAATGAATAAGCATGATTTAAATTAATTTTTGAGATCTTGATAGAGTAATTATTTTTGGAGTAATTAGCATGTCAATTTTAGTAAGATTTTATTGCTTGAGTTGGTTAAATTAAAGTGTTAAGAGTGTA
>JANITX010000008.1:30255129-30271063 GCA_027564395.1 Erythroxylum ulei
TGCTTTTGTGAATTATTTGAAAAATTGAGAATTTCATGAAATAAGGTTTTATGATTTTTAAATGTGAAATTACTATGTTTTCGAAAATGTACCAAGGCAATGAGTTTTGAAAATGGTTTTTGCTTGTTATCCGTTATAAACCTGTTACCCACGAGCTTCCAAGCTCACCCCCCTTTCTTCCCCTATTCAGGTAATGAAGAAGAGATCAAGTGATCAAGAGTCTAAGGATGTTACTACAAAATTTGCATATTTTGGAATTTAAGTCATCTTTGTAAAATACGAGGATTAGTCACTTTTCAAGGAGTATTAGTTCATGTAACTTTTGTCTTTTGAGATTTTGGATTATTGATGTATTGTGGTTGAAATGTCATTTCAGCTTTGTAAAGAACGATTAGCTTTTGATGTTAATGAATTATGAATGATGTATCGATGATGATGAGTGAAAATATGAATTTGTATACATATGAGGTGGAGTTGAAATTTGGTATAATATGAGTAAGTTATTGATTTTAGGATGATGAATTTTGCATATGAATTGTGGTTACATATATGAATGAGATGTGTTATGGAAAAAGGATTTTAGAAATGGTACAAGACTTTGAGCTTTATGATTTCTTTGGATTATGCACACGTTTTATGGTAAACGGGGCCTAGTACGTTTTAGTATCAGAGAAAGAAGAGATTACAAGGAACCACAGTCAAGTTTGATGGTAATTTGTTGAAGAGGTTGGATTCCGGAAACGGGATCCAACAAACACTGTATCCATCAATATGGCTTTCATTTACAAAATCCATTACAAAGCTATAAACACCTCATTTGCATCTAAAGCTCTAAACCATAGTCAAAAAAGTGAAACTCTGTTCTTACAAATAGATATAACAAAATCTAATACTATTGTCCTAAAATCCATTAAGTGGAAAGACATTAACCTACCCAAGGAATGGATACTTGAGGGTTCAACAGATCCAAGTTCACAAGTGTTTTGAGTCTAAACACCAAAATCAGAGAAGTGAAACAATACCTAGATGATAAGGTAAACCTGTCTTTTATTAGAAAATCTACGAGCCAAAGATTTGATGATAGTCAACATCAACCATTGACCTAGGAAGAGTCTTTAAGATTCCATCTGTGATTAATATCCCCAATAAAGACTTGCTTAGGAATTCAATATCTGAGATCCCGTTTTCAAGCCTCTAATGAGTATATTACAGCAAAAACATTCCACACCCTATTTACGAAAATAACTAACCTTACTATCCCCTAACATCTCCACATTCTCTTCAATAATCGAAAATGTGAACAGCGAGTTATATGCCTTATAAAAATATTTTGAGTTGAACAAAAAATATTTACATGATGATTTTTACTCTTTATAAAATGAAGAAACGGATTATGATCTTTTAACAACTTTTTAGAGCAACAAAACATAGTTAAGAAAAATATTATGAGTTTGTTAACAAAAATATAATGCATATTCTGTTCTTTAATCGATTTGAAATTTAAATTCAAGAAACTAAGGTTTGGGAAACTACAACAGGAGAAAAACTACAGTAAAAAACCTATCATTTCTATGAAGTTAGGATTCGTTACAAACTAAACATAGTGGTAGCATCCCTTTTGAAAATAAAAAATAAAAGTGAAAATATGATTCCCAAATATACAAAAAACATAATGTGTCAGAACAATTATACTAACACTTATTTGCATTCTTTAGGAGCACAACTGTCTAGAATAGGGAAAAGCTTAGAAAATCCCATAGTGATCACTAAAATGAGTATGTCAAAAGTCCTGTCTTCAAGCTTTAAGAAGTAACCAACAACAATCTGAGCTAATTTAGGAAAAATAAAATTGAAAAATTCCTCAATGACATCCAAAACCAATTAAATAGGATTAATGAGAACATAGTATGTGATTCCCTTAAGTCCTCAACATCTCAAACTTTGAACACCATATAGACTTGGAGTCAAACTAGGGTCAAAGCTAGTAGCTCCTAGAAAGTGAATACAATTGATCAAGAAAGCAATAGTGAAACTGAAGGCCTCCAACCTCCTCCTCCAATTCTGAACAAACTTCATTGGTAACAAAAACCCCTTTGGACAGAGCCCATTGCCCCTGATATATTAAGAGAAGATATTAATATATGTATTGTATATTACATATATATCTATGAGATTGTATTTTACTATGTTCTTAAGATTTATAAAATTCAATTCCTGACATATTAGTCTTATTCACCCAATTATTGTTCGTTTTGGTTTCCAATGGACCAGTTAGGGGCGAAGAAGCGCAAGAATCAATTAAGAAGGAATTATTATAAAGTTTCGAAAGATTTTATGGATAATTAAGGATAAACCATAAGTTTTCAAAGGATCTCACCTAAATCACAATTAAAGGCTCACTTAGTTAAAAGAAAAATGATAACTTTTGGAAAGAGGTCCCAAGGCTCCAAATAGGTAAATTATAAGTAGATCTTTAAAAGGATCACGCATTCTTTGTAAATGTTGAACAATCTTTTTATTTTTTCTATTAGTATATTATGGATATCCAATTGTTCTAATAAGAGCGAGGCAAATATTTCACTTCCCTCAATTGGTATCACACTTCCCCTATTGGTATCAAAGTCAAGTGTTCCAAAGAGGGTAAGGATTGAACATTAAATTTATAGATTTAAGTTTTTTAACTTCTATTTGTTAAGGGTGGGTGGTCCTAGTAGTTGTGCCCAAGTAAAGACGCTTAAGTCTGTTGATTTAGCTTATTCATAACAGAGGGAGTCGTTATTCTTAGAAAATGGATTTTTTTACAAGATATAAGTCTATCTCAAGTGAACCCTATTGAGCAAGTTTTATATATATTAAAACTCTCAATACACTGCAAGTATATGAACCATATCTTATAGTATAAGAGGTTATCGTTTCTACGAGGAATATGCAATAACTGACAATTTGAACCTTACTTTGTCCAAGGTAACACGAAATTAATTTGAATTGAATCTAAATAATAGAAATTAAAGTAATAATAAATAAAACAAAACAATCAAACAATTAACAAGTAAGCGGTTAATAAAAATTAAGATTGAATACCTAGGATTTATTATTTCCAAATTATGTATCCCTTATTATTGTTAATTTAATTTATATGTTTGATCCTAGATTTCCTAAGATATTTATTATTCTCTCTCAAGATCTAATCAATTAACCCTAAGTGAATTTCAAAATTTTTGATTTGCAATCTCTCGATTCACAAAACTATTCCTAATGTATTTAATTAGATATAAGGCTATCTAACAGATAATCAATTTCACAACCAAGATCTCTCTTCGATTGATCATTAATTTGATAATTCTGAGTCTATTAAACTTCCAAATCTCTTTGTACTATCTAAATTTAATGAAATTGACTCTCTCTCTCAATTTGTTGTCAAGTTTATGCATAAAAAATTATCACAAACATCTAGAAATATATTGAAATCAAAGACGAATAAAGTTACAAAATAAATCTATAATAATTCATAATATGAAGTTTAGAACTCCATAAACATGTTTAACATCTTAGAATTCTAATTACATATTAAGGATAACACAAGAAACTAAAAGGAAAAGATAAAAAAATTGTTTAACATCTTGATTTGTAATCTTAGAAGTTTTTGATGCTATTCTTGATCTCTCCACTTCGATCCACTTTAATTCAATGGTTGCTCCTTTTTTTTTTTAAATATTTCACGTTCTTAAATAGTGCATTAGGGTTCTAGGGTTTCCTCACTTTGTTTAGTTTCAAAAATAGCCTAAAACCCTAAAAGATACGAAAAAAATCGCACTTGGAAACCTCCTGTCATGATCATGCTCTTTGTTTCACAACCGTGCTCCTATTGTTTCATCATCTACACGATCACGCTACTTAAGGCAAGATCATGACACCTTTAAACTTCCTCCATTTTTTTAATTCTTCAATTTCCTGATTTCCAAGACTCAAAAACACATCAAACTTCTCTTGAAACATAAAATTAAGATCCAATTCTTGCTCTAAACCAAAAAAAATACTTAGAATACAAACAAAGATTAATAATAACATAATCTAAGCCTATACACATGATAATCATCTAATAAAAACTTTAAAAAACAAAACATCTAATATAACATAGTATAATTTACACTTATCAACATCCCCACACTTAAATCTTTGCTTATTCCCTAGCAAAAACAAAAACACAATCAATTCAACACATAAAAACATATAATCACAAAATCATGCAATAATACAATAATGGTACAAAAGCCTCAAATCTTATGGAATTAAATTAACCTCAAACATCAATTATTCAACATGTTGTAACATACTAACTTATTCCTTTCATGTTTAAGTGCTTTGATTTGAACATAAATACCAATCAAAATATTAACACCCAATTCATTCACCTATAACACTTCTAAGCATGCACTTATTATTATTAATTAGTTAAAAAGGCAAACTATCACTAAATAACCTTTCATGAAAATTCTTGCTATTTGTAAAAGATCAGTATGTTTCATTCATTGTAACACCATTTTTTAAGATTTTCTTTAATGATCACTAGTCTTTTGACGCAAAGGCAAAAACCTTGTCATGAATTTCCCCCAGTTACTCAACTAGGTTATGTTGTTTATTTAACTTGGTTGGAATGTCATTCTAGCCTTTTGATACAAAGACAAACATTTTGTCGTGAATGACCCCAATTACTCAACTATATCACAACTCTCAACTGGCTACCATATCTATTCTTAACCTAATTTTTGTTTCAAAAGGGCCAGCAAAATAAGAATTTATTTAAAATGCTTTTTCAGCAACCTCATTTCTTTTTAGTCAATCACTCGCATACAAGTATACTAATAATGCTAACCAATTCAATTGACTATAATTATAAATGTATACGAAGAAAAGTCATAAAGTGAAAGAATAAGTGTCATATCCTAATTAACATACATATTCATCCTAAAGACACATAAAACACTTTAAAGAATAAAATTTGTTTTCAACTTATTATAGTTATAAGAAGGAGAAAAAGAAGATACTTTTGCTATCTAATATTTTCTTTACACCTTAATTACATTATAATTACTGACTTAGGCTACATTAGTTTAGATTTTTATAAAATCTTGTTTATACAATTTCCTTCATATTGATTAACCTAAAATTCTATCTTTTGCCATACTTACATAAACGTTATTACACCTTGACTTAAAGAACTTTTTATTTTTTTTCCTCTAGTTGATTTAGCAAGCTTATTGTTAACATTCCTTCTATTTATTAATATGAGAGTTTCATTGATGAGTGAATTAAGTCAATCTTTTATATGAGGGTGTTAAATCTTATGGCACTTGATTCCAGAATGGTTATCAAAATTTCATTAATAATTTTGCTTATGAAAATCTATTATAAGATTGTTTGATTCTAATTATATTTTGGTTTGATTCTTTAGGCAAGACATTTGAAATGTGAATGGATAAGTTGAGATGGAGGATGGTTGCATATTTAAAAGAGTTTTGAGTTTAAATTATTATTTGTTTGAGGATAAACAAATGCTTAAGTGTGGGGAAGTTGATAAATGGTGATTTAGGATATTTTTGGTCTCATATTTAGATCATTTCACTTTTTATCTAAATATTTTTATTGATTTTGATACTTAATTTGTTCGTATTTTGTTTCAAGGTCTAATTTACTCACTTAGAGAAAAAAAAGTAATGAATTTAGACAAGATTGGAGCAATTTGGGACAATTTTAATGGAGTTATAGAGTACATGACAAAGTATATAGATGTAATTGAAAGGGGAGGCATGTTAAGCGTTTTCTATGGAATACACCTTTGTTGGTTAGGTACACATCTTTGTTGAGTAGCAAAAAGTCCATATTGACATTACACACCCATTTCTATGCATATGTTAGTTCCGAAAAGCGTCATGCATCTGTTTAAAGAACATGGTCATCAACACGTTCATGTTGATACCCTTGTATCTCCCAAAATCTAAATTTAAAATTTTAGAAACTAAGATTAAGTGTTAAAAATAAAAGAGAGACTCGGGAAACACAAGAAGAAACCCTAGAATGGTTGGAAGAATGAAGAACTAAGGAAACACCTTAATGCAAACCTAAAAATAAGTCGACATAAATCTTTTGGATTAAGGTCAAACCTAAAAGTAAAATTTATAAATTGATTAATTCAATATTATGGATTTTAATTAAAAACATATTTCAATTAATCAACCTATAATTAGTTTTTAATGGTCTTGAGAAAGACAATATCATAATTAAGGAATTTTCATGGTCTAATAATCTTTAGATAAATTTTATTAGTGAAATCATGATTCCATGAGAAGTCCTAAGAGGATTCGAATTCTGGGTACCATTGTTTTATTGGTTGATTATTCATTTGTTCGCCATTCTAGTTTATTTGATTTTGTTGAGTTGACCTTAATTTATTTTCTTTTATTTTAGATCTAATTTATCAATATTACCTCGATTGTCAATTAGATAATGAGAAAAGAGTTATTACTAGTACTCATAATATATATAGGATTGATACTTAGTATTCAGAGTCCTATACTATGAAACAATATATGCACTTGCCTTAGACAATAAAGGAATTGAGTTATATATAATCATCATATGAGTCCACCAACCCTTCACATAATTTCGCTAATAAATATTTCTTGGAATTTTTCACACCCTATTCATCCAAAGTCCATTGATTTAATCTCATTTCGGCCATATCCCTGCTTCCTAAAGCTTTTTCCTTTAGTTGGTTTACAATAAGTCAAAGATTACAAACAAAAAATAGATGTCATAGATTACAGGATATATCTGTTTGCTATGTCAACTTATTCCTGAAACTAATACTCATATCTTTTTACAGTGATTCTACTCTTAGGATGTTTCATCCAAGATACATTAATTGTTGCAAATGTATTATGGTGAGTGGGAATGGCTGAATATTGCTTAATATGAGAGCAATATAGTAAGAGTTATGAAACATGATGCATGTTTTTTTTGGAAAACTACTTTCATTTGTAGTATTAATGATATATGGCGTGATATCCGACTACACAAAGGTTTAGTAATAGACAAGTATGGGCTAGCTATAAAGACAATCACATGGATTAGAGAAATCATTCTTGTAAATAAGGTTCATAAGTGCAATGAATATTATATGGAACTTAGACAGTTAGAGATATTTTCACAGCTTTAATCTTCCTCCTATTGTTTGCGTTTATTTCCTTACTATCTTGTAAAATATTCTTAAGGTCTATGTATATTTTTATGGATTAAAACTTTTTTTTATCGTGTATAAGTTTCAAGCTTGGTTATTGAAATTTCTACAATTAAAAAATTAATAATATATCAAAGTACAATATCATCATAGCCATTTGCCTATAATGTGCAATTATTGCAATGTCCTTTTTTGATATAAATATGATACCTAATCCATTAGAAGACTTTATTTAGAGGTTTTTAATTTATAACTAATTTAGAAATTCCCTTTTCTTGTTCACAATTTTTTTAACATAGGAGAAAAAAAAGGCTTAACATTTCACTCGTATTAACCAAATGTTATTGTTAAAGTAGTTTTATATCAATCTTTAGGATTTATTTGTATTTATGAAAATTCAAATTTCATATCAACTTTTGAAAAAAAAAGTGTTGTATAACCTTTTTATTAAGTCGTTTTGAATTCTATTTTAGATTTTGAGAGGCACCAATTTCTTTCTTAGCATGATTCATAGTTTGTATGAGAATACTTATTGTTTTTTTATTAAAGTCTTCAATGTTTATGATAACGAAACTTTGAGGTATGACTATAAATAAGATCAGTAATTGAATGTACCAAACTTAATTAAAAGATTAAAGGTAAAAAAAAGAAGGAGAAATTTGTGCAAGGATACAAAATATGGTCATTAACTATAAAAGAAAGACTACCTAAACATTGCTCCTTTAGAATTTCAAAGAATTATGAATAATATTTTGTCACACTATTTTGAATTTTGTATAACTTATATAGATAACTTCATAATATTTTCTTTAATAGAAAAACACCGTACACATACCAAAATATTTTTTTTACATAACAACAAGTTTTAATTTTTTATACAGAGTTTATGTATAACACATATAGGGAGAAATTTAAAATTCATGAATAATTTTTTTAACTAAATATTAAATAAGAAAAATTACAAAAATTTTTGTTAACATAAAGTAGATTTTAAAAATACAACAAATACAGATGGAGAAATATCAGATAGTCACATGTTATCCATACAAGTAAGCAATATTTCTTCCATCTTTCGCAGGTTCCAACTCTTGATTCGTGCAAGGGTAGTCGCTTCTATTGGATTTTAATCCATTTTAAAACAAGATCTGTTCATATCAAATCATCAAGAATAAAATAAAAGCAGAAGCATACCTGAATCCATTATGAAACTTTTGCATTGGAGTCTTGCGGTTTATCTTCCAAATTAGAACGTAGCCTTTTTCCAAAGTTTTTCCTAACTCTCTATTTTCTATCTGATGATGGGATGTCAGAAAAGAATTATGTGTACGTTTAATTTGGAGACCATAACCACTTATATTAGGGTAAAACCCTAATATAATTTCTCTAATTTCTAGTATGGCCCATCATAAAACTAGAAATTATAAATCCGGTCTTTACACATTTAAAGCCCATACTTAAAATAGATGCATGAAGCCCAAAATACCATAAACATATTAGACCACTTTAATTAATTGGGCTCAACTTTATATGATAGCCTTTATATACAATTACACACAGATAAGCCCACATGTTTGATTAAAAAATTCCTTACAATCTCTTACTTGGGCTATATGTGTTACCTTAAAAATGTGTATTAACCTTATGAGTACTTAGAATTTTGCTATCATTACTGTATGCATCCCCAAACAATCCAGTCCATCAATTATAGCAACATAGGATCAAAGCATCTTTCACTACAATTAACGTAACTAGACCCATCATGCTAATATAACTAAATGACATAGATCAAGTATGGATGTGTAGCCTGGAAATTATAAGCAGCGTGATCTTAACATGCTTATTTCCAACTGGTCTAACCTTATGCTTTAGTGATATGAATTTTAAATAAGTTTAGAGACAAAATAAACCAAATATATTAAAGCTGAAAATAACCTCGAACAACTTAACCAAAAATATCCAAAATGACAGTGAAAAAATGTCTAATATGAAAAGCATCTACAATACAAACTCCCACTGAAACTATATATCCTAAAAAGATGTAGCACCCATATGAGTAGTGTGCTCATGAAAAACTTTTGGTGGCACTCCTTTAGTAAGCGGATTCGCAATCATGGAGTTTGATCCAATGTGTTATATAAACAACTGTCCACTTTGAACTCTCTCTTTAATAATTAGGAACTTGATGTCGATATGCTTCGACTTTGTCGAGCTCCTATTGTTATTGGAAAATAGCACTGTAGAGTTATTGTCACAAAATAACTTAAGTGATCTTTCAATAGAGTCCACAATGCGCAGCCCTGTGACAAAGTTTCACAGCCATATCCCGTGGTTGGGTGTCTCATAATACGTTATAAACTCCACTGCCATGGTGGAAGAAGCTATAAGTTTCTACTTAACACTCTTCTAGGAAATAGATCCTCCAGCAAGCAAGTAGGCATAGCCTGAAGTGGATCTCCTATTAACTTGGCATCCAGCAAAATCGGAGTTAGAATAACCAATAATCTCCAGCTTATCTGATTTTCTGTATGTAAGCATATAATCTTTCGTTCCCTACAAGTACCGCATGACCCGTTTAGCTGCTTTCTAGTGATTCAATCCTGGGTTACTTAAATATCTCCTTAGCACTCGAACAATGTATGCAATATCCGGACACGTACAAACCTAAGCATACATTAGACTTCCTACAGTCGAAGCATAAGGAATCTTCTGCATTTCCTTAGCTTCAAATTCATTATTAGGGCATTGACTTAAAACTGAACTTATCTCCCTTAGACATAGGGGTATCACCCAATCTTGCATGCCAAACCTTTTAAGTACCTTTTCGATATAGCTCTTTTATAATAATATAAGAATACCTCGAGAGCGTTCCCAATGTATCTGAATCCCTAAAACAAAAGAGGCATTACCAAGATCTTTTATTTCAAATTTCTTTGAAAGAAATCTCTTAGTTTCGTGTAATAAGCCTATATCATTAGTGGCAAGCAATATGTCATCGAAATATAAAACCAGAAAAATGTACTTCCACTAAACTTATGGTATGTATAATCATTAGCCAAGTTCATCTTACAACCGAATGAGATGACAAATTGGTGAAATTTGTAATAACATTGACGAGATGTCTGTTTGAGTCCATAGATGGATTTCTTTAGTTTGCAAACCATTTGCTTTATATTTCCTGACAAAACGTTTTCTAGTTGCACCATATAATTTATCTCATCAATGTCACCATTGAGAAACGTTGTCTTAACGTCCATCTTATGTAACTCAAGATCAAAATGTGTCACTAATACCATTATTATCCTGAAAGAGTCTTTTGAAGAAAACAGAGAGAAAGTCTCTTTATAATCAATGCCTTCTTTTTGTGTAAAGCCCTTTGCGACAAGACGAGCCTTGTACCTTTCTACATTGCCTTTCAAATTCTTCTTGGTTTTAAATATCCATTTGCAACCAATAGGTTTCACACCTTTAGGCAATGATACAAGGTCCCAAACATCATTGTCTTTTATGGACTTTATCTCTTCATTCATGGCATTAATCCACTTTTGAGAGTTAGAACTTTTTATGGCTTGACAGAAGTTGATTGGATCATCTTCCACCATACCAATGTCAACTTCATGTTCTTGAAGAAATACGACATAAACATCTGGAATTGCACTTCTCCTCTCTCTAATGGATCTCCTTAATGGCGTAGGTTCTTGAGGTTGTAGAGCTTGTTCTTCCAGAACAAGTGGTTGAACTTGGGGAGTAGTTTCCATGACATTGTCTTGATCTAGAATTGCTTCATGAACAATGTTAGGAATGGAAACCTGACCCTGATCATTGTCAATGGCAATCAAATGAATTTCAACGTGTTTCTCTTCAAAAATAAAGTCCTTAATCCTTTCTCCCCCCACAAACTCAACATCCTCAAAAAATCAATCATTTCTCGTCTCAAAAATTGCCTTAGTAGTGGGATCATAAAACTTGTAACTCTTGGATCTTTCAGAATATCCAATAAAGTAACAATTGATAGTCCTTGAGTCTAGTTTCTTTTCATTTGGCCTATAAGGCCTTGCCTCAGCTAGATATCCCCAAATGTGCAAGTGTTTTAAACTAGGCTTCTTACCCGTCTAAAGTTCATAAGGGGTCTTATTAGTTGCTTTAGTCGGAACTCTGTTGAGTATATATGTTGCGGTCTTTAGTGCTTCTCCCCAGAGTGATTCTGGCAAGGTTGAATGACTAATCATACTCCTCACCATATCCTTGAGCGTTCTGTTTTGTCTTTCAGCAACATCATTCATGTTAGGCAAACCTGGCATAGTGTACTATGGGATAATAATGCATTCCTCTAGGAATTTAGCAAACGGTCCTGGACATTGTTCACTTGATCCATCATATCTGTTGTAGTACTCGCCACCACGGTCAGATCTGACACTTTTAATCCTTTTGTTGAGTTGGTTCTTAACTTCAGCCTTAAAGTTTTTGAACACGTCCAAAGACTGTGATTTTTCATAGATGAGATAAAGGTAGCTATATCGCGAGAAGTCATCTATGAACATTATAAAATACGATTGACCATTCCAAGACATCGTAGGGAATGGCCCACAAATATCCATATAGATAAGTTCTAAGACGTCTGAAGCCCTATTGGCACCCAATCTCCTGACATTTGTTTGTTTCCCTTAATGCAATTAATACAAGTAGCAAAATCTATAAAATTAAGGGGATCGAGAATTCCTTTGGACACAAGTCTCTCAATTCTCCTTTTGGAGATATGACCTAATCTCTTATGCCTCAACGAGGTAGAATTCTCTTCGATTGATTTGCGCTTTAAACTTTATTTACCCACATGTAAAGCTTCATTAAATGAAGCATTAGTGTCAAGCATATATATATTATCGTAACCTGATAAAGAGTAGGCACCAACCAAATTTGAATTTTGAAAGAGATTAAATATTTCATTTCCAAATGAACAACAATAACCAAATTTGCCCAAAGTAGGAATAGAAATCAAATTTTGTCTAAAAGACGGTATAATGAAAGTCTTAACTAAATCCAAATAAAATCCAGTTCTTAATAATAATCTAAAAGTCCCTATTGCTTCGACTTCTACTGACTTGCCATCTCCTACATAGATGTATCTTTCACCATCACTTAGTTTTTGGCAACTCAGGCAACCCTGCATAGACACACTGATGTGAGTTGTTGCACCAGAATCTAACCACCATGTGTGTCTAGGTACCGAAGTCAAATTAACCTCAGAACAAACCAAAGTAAGAAGCATACCTTTCTTTGCACGCCATGCGTGATAATTGGTACACTGCTTCTTTACATGACCTTCAGCATCACAAAAGAAACAACCTCTCGGTTTTTCTTCCTTATGTTGTTTCTTTTGTGTTGCTGGAACCGCAGCTTCCTTAGTTTTCTTTCTTTTGTTCTTTTTGTCCTTAGATGTTGTGGCTAAGTGAGCACTTTCTGCCTTATCATGCTTCAACCTTTCCTCTTCTTGGACACAGTGTGAGATAAGCTCATTAAGAGACCATGTCTCCTTTTGACAATTATAACTCACTTTGAATTGACTGTACTGTGTCGGAAGAGATATCAAAACCAGATGCACTAACAAGTCTTCGGATAATTCCAACTTAAGTGCTTTCAATTTTGAAGCAATGTGAGACATTTCCATAATGTACTCCCTTATGTTTCCTTTTCCTGCATACCTCATTGAGATAAGCTTTGCCAAAAGTGTACTTGTTTCAGCCTTTTCATTTTTGGCAAATCTTTTCTCAAGATCCTCAAGGAAACCCTTAGCCGTAGTAATCTGATCGGACATAGTGCCCCGAAAAGCTTCTGGAATGGCACGTTTCATGATCATCAAGCTCATACGATTCGATCTTTCCCACTTTTCCATCTCCCTCTTTTGATCAGAGGTACTCTCACCAGTAAGTGGATCAGGTTGATCGACTCGTAAAGCAAGATCCAAGTCCATGACTCCGAGAACAATCAAAACATTCTCCTTCCATGACTTAAAATTAGTGCCATTAAGCATAGGAATTGAATTAACACTAGCAGAGATATTTGCAGCAGAACCAGGAACTGAACAGAGAACAAAAAACAAATAAAATCTAATTACTCACATAACAACACTATAATATACCAAATTAATTATACAGATAATGGTAGGGCCCCATCACAAGATACCTTGCACAACATTAATATTTAGTCTTTGGACAGAAATACTAACTTGTAAGTAGTACCTTGATGTAGTGATCAAATACTGACAATAAGGCATGTCAAACAATAAACCTTTCTTTGGACCGATTTAATGTTCACATATTATACTGAATAATTGTCACACATTTACCACCACAAGTGTATATGCAATTCGGGCCAAATATAAACTTTCCTTTGGGCCAGTCCATATTCGCATGAATAACACACACACAAAACCTTTTAACATTCTAAGTTAAATTAATTTCACAAGAGAGGTTGCTTTGACAACATGTTGCTTCAATTAAGTTAATTTAAAATACTATATATTTCTTTAATATACCAAAATATGAAATTAATACCAAATTTTATATAAACTGTATGAAAGCATCATAGCTCTAATTTCTTGATGCTATGATATTGATAATCCTGTCAGCTCAAATCAAGAATTAGGTTAAGATTTTATAAATCAAACCAGCAATTATAAATTTTAGACCCAAAACTCATTCCTCATAATATTAATCTGTAACATGCAAATTACCATATCAATCTAGTACTTTCCGATGGTTAATGTATAAAACTAAATAAATCCAATAGCAACCATTGTCACTTTATTACAAAACAATAAGAAATTTATTAGTTATTAGCCTTGAAAAGTCTTTGAAAGCATTCTGGAAAACATTCGCATACATCCAATGGGCAAAATTCTTTAATCTTTATCCAACGAGCAAAATTCTCTATCCGATGGGCAATAGTTAACATTCTTCAAAATACTTTACTTTGGAGTTATACGAAAATCCAATGTTCACTGTATATATACATACGAAAATCAAGAGCACTGAAAAAATAATCGTATATCCAGCAACTGAATCCACAGAAAAGAATCGAAAGAACACCAATTCGGAAGATAGAAGAAATCCAAATAACCATTCTTGATGACCTAATTATGAATTCGCTCTGATACCACTTGTAGGGATTCTAATCCCTTTAAAACACGGGATTTATTCATATCAAATCATTAAGAATAAAATAAAGTAAAAGCGTACCTGAATCTATTGTTAAAATCTGCACTAGAGTTTTGCAGTTTTGTCTTCCAAATTAGAACGTAGCCCTTTTTTTAGAGTTTTCCGTAACTCTCTGTTTTCTCTCTAACGATGAGATTTCAGACAAGAATTAAGCATACGTTTAATTTGGGGACCATTACCATTTATATTAAGGTAAAACCTAATCTAATTTCTAATTTAGCCCATCATAAAACTAGAAATCATAAACCTAGTTTCTACACATATAAAGCCCACACTTAAAATAGATGCATAAAGTTCAAAATACTATAAACATATTAGACCACTTTAATTAATTGGACTTAATTTTATATGATAGCCTTTATATACAATTATACACATATAAGTCCACATGTTTGATTAAAAATCCTTACATATGTAAGCTTATTATTAATTTTAATTTAAATTTATTTAATATGCCTTACTGTGTACTAAGAGTCGCTTTTAAATAAAGAAGATTGATCAGATTTTTATAAGCTTTTACCATAGCCATTTTCACCCCATTCTCTTCTATGAGAGCTCTTAATCTTCCACTATAGGGTCCCTTGCTGGGAAACATATCCTACAATTAATACTGCATGAGTCATTTAGAAGTATAGTTTTCATTTACATAACCCTTGTAAATTTTCTGTCAGAAAATATTTGCTATAACAACAATTTAAAAAATTTTATAATAAATTATAAAATGTTAGATTTTCCCTTTTTAACGTTTGAAAAACATATGTATGCTTCTATAATCCTTACAACAACTATTTGAAGATAACTTTTTAAAAGTTAAGTGTCATCAACTAGTTCATTCCCTTTAAAAATCAAACATGTATACATCTTGCTTATCCATTTATAGGCCTTTTTCATGTTATGGATGTGTGGCCTATCCTCCCATGTTGACAAAACACAATTTACTAATTTGTGAATTAAAGTTCTTTCTCCTTGTATGAATTGCTAGGTAGTTTACTCTTTTCATCCATATTATATATAACTTCTACTGCATTTGCTATAGCTTGTGCCTAACAATTTTCTTCTTAAAATAATATACAATAAAATATAATTAGAATTATTTCATATTTTAACTATCAAGTTTTAATTAAAATAACTAAATATGAAGTTAAATAAGTAGTTTGATAAATAAGAAACTAAAATAAGACTTATACCTAAATACTACATTTTTAGGTCACCTAGTATTACATTTCTGGCTGTCCAATTAAATAATTCATGGTTTTAAATGTAATAATGTTAAGAGAGAAAATGAATTAAGTAAAGATAAAATAATAATAATAATTGTAAATTATAACTTTAGGAGTGAATTCGATTTTCAAATAATAAAATGTTAAAAGAAGAATTGTTGCAAAAAAATAAAGTAATGTACAATTATCGAATAAGTATAAACCAATGTAAAAAAAGGAAATAAGTATTATAACATTATTTACGAGGTGTTTAGATCAATTATTTT
>JANITX010000008.1:30271163-30282579 GCA_027564395.1 Erythroxylum ulei
GGTTTTATTTTACTATTTCAATAAATCAAATGTTAATGTGCTAGTGTTATGTTTTGTCTCCAAACTTCTAATGTAATTAGTAAAAAGTAATAAGACACTACTTAAAAAAAACAATAGAAATGATAAATTTGTATTAAAAATTGAAACAATTGTTGACTGGCTCAAAATGTTGCGATTGTTGACTTGCTACAACTCATGAACAAGACTAAAAAACTTATAACTAATAACTATATCATATATCATTATTTTATAATTTTAAGTAAGCATATTATTAATTTAAACTTAAATTTTTTAATATACCTTAATTTGTCATAAGGTTTTTATTAAATAAGGAAGATTGATTAGATTTTTATAAGATTTTACCATAGCCATTTTCACCCTATTCTCTTCCATGAGAGCTTTTAATCTTCTACTATAGGGTCACTTGCTGGGAAACATATCCTACATTTAATACTGCATGAAGTCATTTAGAAGTATCCTTCTCATTTACACGACCCCTATAAATTTTTTGTCACAAAATATTCGTTATAACAGCATTTTAAATAATTTTATAATAGATTATAAATAGTTAGATTTTCCCTTTTGACGTTTAAAAAACATATGTATACTTCTATAATCCCTACAAACAACTGTTTGAAGATAATTTTTAAAAGTTTAGTGTCATCAACCAGTTCATTCTCTTCAAAATCAAATATGTATACATCTTGCTTATCCATTTATAGGCCTTTCTCATGTTATGGATGTGCGACTTATCCTTCCATGTTGACAAAACACAATTTACTAACTCGTGAATTAAAAGTTCTTTCTTCTCGTACGGATTGCTAGATAGTTTCCTCTTTTCATCCCCGCTATATATGGCTTCTACTGCATTTGTTATAGATTATGCCTAACAATTTTCTTCATAAAATAATATATAATAAAATATTATTTGAATTATTTCATATTTAAATCATAAAAGTTTAATTAAAATAACCGAATATGAAGTTAAATAAGTAGTTTGATAAATAAGAAACTAAAATAAGGCTTATACCTAAATACTACAATTTTTAGGTCACCTAATATTACATTTTTGGCTGTCCAATTAAATTATTTATTGTTTTAAATATAATAACGTTAAGAGAGAAATTGAATTAAGTAAAGATAAAATAATAATAATCGTAAATTATAACTTTAGGAATGAATTCTATTTTCAAATAATAAAATGTTAAAAGAAGATTTGTTGCAAAAAATAAAATAATGTACAATTATGGAATAAGTATAAACCAATGTAAAAAAAGGAAATAAGTATTATAACATTATTTACGAGGTGTTTAGATCAATTATTTTTAAGCTCAACACATGTGATATGTTGTACATATACTTTTTTTCTTTTTTTTAAAAAAAATTACAATTCGTTAAATGAAAAAATTAAAATAACAATGTTAGCTATTAAAGTTTTAAATTGCTATCCCAATAAGTTATATATGAAAGTGTTATCAAGGTTTTATTTTACTATTTCAATAAATCAAATGTTAATGTGCTAGTGTTATGTTTTGTCTCCAAACTTCTAATGTAATAAGTAAAAAGTAATATGGCACTACTTTAAAAAAAACATTAGACATGACAATTTTATATTAAAAATTGAAACAATTGTTGGCTAGCTCAAAACGTAGCGATTGTTGACTTGCTACAACTAAAAATTGAAACAATTGTTGGCTAGCTCAAAAGGCAGCGATTGTTGACTTGCTACAACTTATGAACATGACTAAAAAATTTATAACTATATCATATATCATTATTTTATAATTTTAAGTAAGCTTAATATTAATTTAAATTTAAATTTATTTAATATGGCTTATTATGTCATAAGAGTTGTTATTAAGTATAGAAGACTGATCAGATTTTTTATTATTTTAACATAGCCATTTTCACCCTGTTCTTTTCCATGAGAGTTCTTAATCTTCTAATATAGGGTCCCTTGCTAGGAAACATATCCTACAATTAATACTGCATGAAGTCATTTAGAAGTATCCTTCTCATTTACAAGACCCCTGTAAATTTTCTATCACAAAATATTTGTTATAACAATATTTTTATTATTTTTATAATAAATTATAAATAGTTAGATTTTCCCTTTTGACATTCGAAAAACATATGTATGCTTCTATAATCCTTACAAACAACTATTTGAAGATAATTTTTAAGAGCTTAGTGTCATCAACTAGCTCATTCCCTTCAAAATCAAATATGTATACATCTTTCTTATCCATTTATAGGCCTTTTCCATGTTATGGATGTGTGACCTATCCTCCCATGTTGACAAAACACAATTTACTAATTCGTAAATTAAAAGTTCTTTCTTCT
The DNA here is from genome assembly GCA_027564395.1 of Erythroxylum ulei. Classification (NCBI taxonomy): domain Eukaryota; kingdom Viridiplantae; phylum Streptophyta; class Magnoliopsida; order Malpighiales; family Erythroxylaceae; genus Erythroxylum; species Erythroxylum ulei. Next base: position 30,273,507 of record JANITX010000008.1, read on the forward strand.
CGTATGAATTGCTAGGTAGTTAACTCTTTTCATCTATATTATATATGGCTTCTACAGCATTTGCAATAGCATGTGCCTACCAATTTTCTTCATAAAATAATATACAATAAAATATAATTAGAATTATTTCATATTTAAATCATAAAATTTTAATTAAAATAACTAAATATGATGTTAAATAAGTAGTTTGATAAATAAGAAACTAAAATAAGACTTATACCTAAATACTACATTTTTAGGTCACCTAACATTACATTTTTGTCTGTCCAATTAAATAATTCATGGTTTAAATATAATAACGTTAAGAGAGAAATTGAATTTAGTAAAGATAAAATAATAATAATTGTAAATTATAACTTTAAGAATGAATTCTATTTTTAAACAATAAAATGTTAAAATAAGAATTGTTGCAAAAAAAATAAAATAATGTACAATTATGGAATAAGTATAAACCAATGTAAAAAAAAGGAAATAAGTGTTATGACATTATTTATGAGGTGTTTAGATCAGTTATTTTTAAGCTCAACACATGTGATATGTTGTACCTATACTTTTTTCTTTTTTTATAAAAATTACAATTCTTGTGATATTGATGGTTCAATTTGACGACTCTGTTTTCGTTAAATAAAAAAATTAAAATATCAATGTTAGCTATTAAAGTTTTAAATTGCTATCCTAATAAGTTATATGAAAGTGTTATCAAGGTTTTGTTTTTCCATTTCAATAAATCAAATGTTAATCTGCTAGTGTTATGTTTTTTCTCCAAACTTCCAATGTAATTAGTAAATGTAATATGACACTTCTTAAAAAAAACAATAGACATGACAAATTTGTATTAAAAATTGAAACAATTGTTAACTGGCTCAAAAGGTAGCGATTGTTGACTTGCTACAACTCATGAACAATACATAAAAACTTATAACTTATAAGTATATCATATATCATTATTTTATAATTTTAAGTAAGCTTATTATTAATTTAAATTTAAATTTATTTAATATACCTTACTGTGTCATAAGAGTTGTTATTAAATAAGGAAGATTGATCAGATTTTTATAAGATTGTACTTTAGCCATTTTCACCCCATTCTCTTCCGTGAGAGCTCTTAATCTTCCACTTTAAGGTCCCTTGCTGAGAAACATATCCTACAATTAATACTGCATGAACTCATTTTGTAACACCCGATATCTGTTTTTTAATTTAAAAAATCGGTACAAAAATTTGTATTTGAGACTAATGTCATTAAAACTAGGACAGTGAGTCATAATTTTTGGTGACATCAAATTGTGCGAGCTGATTTTAAAGAACTAGTAAAAGAGTAGCATTCTTGTAAATAATGAAAATGAGTGGCTTATATATGCAAATAAGACAAAAAAGCTCGTCTTCCTCCTCCCTCACTTACGAAGTCACCATGGAAGCTTGTTTCTCCAAATTTTCAAGCTTTCTAACCCGAACGTGAAGAAGAATCAAGCCAATCAGTCGATACAAAATGGTAAGTCTCGATCCCAACGCTTGATTCTACCGACTGGAATTTAGTTTCTCACTTCCTTTTGCCATAGATATGAAACCCACTTATGAAATTAAAATGGTAAGTCTCGATCCCAACACTTGATTCTACCGACTGGAATTTAGTTTCTCAATTCCTTTTGCTATAGATATGAAACCCACTTGATGAAATTTATGGGTTTGATGCTTTTGATGATGGATTCTTATTCTTTGATGTCTAATGAATACTTAACATGAGGAAATGTTCATTTTTATGGTGATTTGGGCCTAAACCAAAACCTAGGGCTTTGGAGTTCAAAGCTGCCAAGTGAAACAGATTCATAGGTCCTGTTTATATATTTTTTGAGTTGTTTAACGTGTGAATTTGGAGAAAATCAAAACTTGAAATTATATATGTGGGTGTCTGCTGTATCTCTAAATTTTTTTACGAATTTAGGGTGAGCCAAAATAGTGAGATATAAGTCCCGAATTAAAACTGGTTCAGAATACCAACAGGATTAAAACACAAAATGAACGTGAATTGTTAGAGGACCTTAGAGTCATAATTGGATGATGAGTTCTTAAGAAATTCTCAAAAATGTGTTATCTAATTGTTGTATAAATGGAAAGTTAATTGGATGAGTATTCTGTGAGACATGGCTAAATAAGTGAAGGGTGTTACTGACCTTAGTGACACAGAAGAGAACAGAAACAGGATAGCCTTAGAAAAATCACAATAAATCCAAATTACATCAATTTTTAATCTGTATTTGGATATGTGATAGCCATATGAATCTATTGAAAATGGAAATCTAAATCACCTCAATTGGATAATAAAAGAATAAGTTACAATGATTTTAGTTAGGAAGGGTCCAATTCGTGACAGAATATTAAAGCTGACTGTAAATAGGATATTTGGGAGCCTTAATGACCGAATTAAAAAATGGTCATAAAAAGAAAATTGTTAATTTATGTGTTAACTAGAGGTAAGGAAATTTTGAGAAACAATGAACCTATGTAGAAAAAGTTATGCCTCTGCGAATGAGACCTATACAGATGAATTAGTGAAACTGAATAGGTTCAAGTAAGATTAAGCTAATCAAGACATAAAGAATCAAGTATTCAGAATTGTGAGCTAAATTTGGATATAATGAAGTCCAAGACTCCTAATGTCAAGGGAAAATCTGGCTTGAAACCAATTTGATCATTATAAAACATGATGTGTGTTCAGAAATGAGATTTATGTAAGAATGACTAATGCGGGTATATGTAACTTTTATGCATGCTACCCAATAGTTTGTGAAAGCAGATGAGGAATATAACTAAAAGTCATACCTAGTACCTCTTAAGTTCAAGAAAATTAGAAAAGAGATCAGAACCACTGAGATAGTCGATGTGAGTATAATCATGCTACTATACTTATGTAGTAAGCCTTTTTATCTTGCGGCTTTGTGAATTATTCTCGAATATGTATGACTTAATTGATATATGACTCTATGTGATTGAGTCTAGCATGTTATATGCCATATTGGCCAGATGATATTCAAATTCTTTGCATCTTCTAGTTCCCTTGTTGTGTTGAACCTATTGATTGCAATTCTTTGATGAATCATGTTTTTCTTGTTAGCCGTGATTGATGAGTTCACAGGAAACCCAGCTAATAGGGTATATTATCAGACTATGTGCACATAGGTAACCTAACCTACGTGATGGGTCAGATCCGGGTCTTACTTGGAGATGGCAGGCCTCCAGGGGCAGGGTTAGGCTAACCTTGTCTAGAATCAGAAAAGGGGAGATACGCCGTACTAGCATGTTTCTGTCTCTTCCTAAGAAATTCAGAAAATCAGAACTCAGAAATGAGAAAGCTCATAATTAGAAATCCTGTGGAAATCTATCAAAGAAAGAACCCAAAATTCAGAAAGAACCCAAAACTTAGGAAAGAACCCAGAACTCATAAAAGAATTCAGAAACCAGATTCATTTTATAACAGAACAATTCATATTAAGATTTATTATTAATACTCTTATGATTGCCGCATTTGAAATTACTACCTATTTATTTATTGACACCATGTATTGTTGTTTAGAATGCCACAGACCATTCTTGTAAAGCTAGCCTTGTGTTTCCTAGCCTCACAAGCATGGTAGCATGTTTATATCTCACTGAGTCGTATTGTAGACTTACCTCTCACTATTATCATTTCAAGAGATTAGTAGATCGTACGAGAAAGAGATCCAAGCCTTTTGAAACTCGCTTGGACAAACAGACAAATAATCTTTTTGGCATGATGTTAATTATAGATGCTTATAGCTGCTCCATGGTTTGTCATAATCATATGTACATGATACATATATGGATATGTTATGTTATTGAGAATGATGTTAGTTGATGATATGAGATGATCATAGATTGGCAAATTAATGTATGTTAGAATTACAAATTGAGATCCTTACTTCATTTAAAACTATTAAGCAAGTACATAGATTAATCAAACAAACAAATGGGTCATGCCGAATTTTCAGTAGAATATAGAAAAGTTAGGCTTACTACGGGTTTTGGTGGCATTAAGCCTACCCATTCCCTAGTGCCAACACGGTCTAATAGGCGGGTCGTGTCAAAAATATATCAATATGTCCATACTTAACACAAAATGATATATCATGTTATATGACTGATGATGATGCATATATACATTTCTTGGAACTTTATGTGTGTATGTATAATGAGAAAGTTTTCTTTGGACATTAAATATGTTGAATGATCTCCTAGGATGGTGAAATGAGATACCATGATTACATCTATAATGTATTCTTCTATGAGGCCTTAAAAGTTATGTGCGGTTTTGTATGTTATCATAGAAGTTATGCCTATTCTTTCCTTGATAGTATTGAACTCTATGCTTAAGTTGTGAGCCATATATAAAAGCATGACGCTTGCTTTTAGGATTAGTCTTAGTGGATGTGGAATGTGCATATATATTCTTGGATGTGGATGCTCCATGCTCATTTGTCATATTAGGCAATGGTTCTTCACTATATAAATATTTTCCCTTAACAAATTTAGTTTTAGAATTTCCTTTACTTCCATGCTATATCTTATCTCATGCCTATCATTGAAATTCTTTTAAGCTCCTAACATATTCTCTAGTTTTTCTCTCCTTTGAGTAAACTTAGATAATGAGCTTTTGATGGAATCTACCTCCTTTTCTATGTTTCATTCTCATGCCTTAATGCATCTAAGTCATTATTGTCATTAATGATCACAATTTTTAATGCTTAAATGCTATGCAATTCACTTTTCATCTTTTCATTCTCATTAATGTATGCATCCAACTATTTTTGAACTTCCTTAAGTTTGGAAGATAATTTCTTCCTTTCCTTACTCATGATTTCTAAACTTTCAAATAATTCATCACATGTAATATCAATATCACTATCACATAAGTTAGGGTTAGATGTTATCTCATTATCATCCATAGCAGTAAAGCATATATAAACTATCTTTTTTTTCAAATACTCAATTTTAGATTCACTTATTACATCCCAAATTGGTGCATTAAGTGCTTTTATATTGCCCTTCTTCTCCTTTTTATGGCTTCTTTCATACTTCTCGTTATCCTTGAGTAAAGGACATTGTGACTTTATATGACCGAGTTTTCTACATTCAAAGTAAATAATGTTAGATAATTTATGTTTTAAATCACTTTTACCTTCCTTAACGTCCTTTCTTTTAGAGAATTTCTTCTTTAATAATTTCTTAAATTTTCTGGTGATTAAGCTAATGTCGTCTTTTTAACTTTCATTAGTTGTTGTCTTTTCCTCTTTGCTTGATTCTTCCTTAAAGCTTTAAGTGCTAAATTCTTTTTCTTTGGAAGGTTATTTCTTCATGTGGTTCTTGGAGCCTCTTTTCATATGTGAGGAGAGATCCAATAAGTTCCTCCAATGGTAGTATCCTTAGATCATTAACTTCTTGTATATCTGCCACTTTAGCTTCCCATATCTTTGGAAGTGACCTAAGCAACTTGCTAACCATTTCAACATTAGTACAAGTCATTCCAAGACCTTTAAGAGCCTTAATAATATCTGGAAATCAAGTATACAAGCTAGATAGGCTTCCATCAGGCTTCATTTGAAACAATTAATATTGATGTGTTAACATCCTTTACTTTCCTTTACTGATTGGTTCCCATATGTGTAACTTATAAAGTATGTCAAATTTTATGAGTCATTTTGTATATAGAGACCCTATTGAATATAATTCTTCCTAATGCATAAAAAAGAATGTGTATGGCCCTTTTATTTAAGAAACTAATCTCTTATCTTGACGTTCCCATTCTTCCTTTAATTTAGATATATTTTTGTTATTTGTAATTTTTGTAGGAATAAATGGACCATTTGAAACTATTTCCAATAGGTCTACACTTTTAGACATTAAGAAGAATGTCATCCTAGTTTTCTAATAAAGGTAATCATTACCATCAAAGAAAGGTGGTCTACTAATGTTTTGTCCCTCTTGATTGAATAATGATGACGAAGCTTCTAAATATATCATTATGATCTTTTCCATAGGATTTTGTTAAAAAATGCTAGCCTAATAGACTTGTTATGATTCTACTTATTACTCCCTCATGGCACCCAAGAAGGACGTGAATTAGGTGTTAAAAAAATTTAACAACTTTTCTAGCTAATTTACTTAGTTAACAATAAGTAATGTAAATAAAGATGAGGAAATTGATTAATGTAATAAATTTAAACAATTAATCAATAATTTAAAGAGGATAGGGACGAGAGAATGTAAACTGATTTATAGTGGTTCACAAAACAATCCTTTCCTACGTTCACTCCTAAGACTCTTCTTGAAATTCCACTATAATTCTTCTTTCAAGGTGAAGAATAACCTTTGTACAATCTTTTTAGGTAAAGAGCAAATTTTCTTATATTGTTTTTCCAAGGTAAAAAGGAATCTCAATCTCACTTAGATCATCACCAACTATAATAATATATTCCTCAAACCAAATATTACAGCTTAAAGTTCTTTACTTTATCACTTGATGACTCCAAAATGGCTCACTTACACAAATATGAAAATTTTGATGCTTTAATGATTGAAAAGCACTTTGAAATATGTGTATAAGATACCCTAAACCTTCTTGATACTAAAACCAACGAGAAAATGCCTATTTATAGTGTTTTGGGACCTTTCCTAGCCATTGGAGCATTGATCGACAGTTGGAATATTAGTCAACTAGTAGGCATATTGTTCGACCAAGACATTAACCAATGTTACAACAAACTTGTAGTATATCAAATTTAATCTCTTTAACTTATATTAGTCAATTACTAACCCATATAAGTTGACCAATCACTCTAAAAACATGATTTTAACACCTCTAAATGCTTAAACTCAATTCAATTAATACAATTACGAATTTTGAAAGATTGAGAGGCTTTTGTATTGAACAGAAGTTTCAATTTCTCTTGATGAATGTAAAGACTCATGCAATAAAGTGAAATGAAATGTTAATGATTAATAAAATAACTTGATAAACCTTGATCTTATTTTGTTCTTGTTGTGATTTTCATTTTGATAGTTATAAACTTCAACTTCTCTTTATCAACTTCATAAGCTATCGTCTTGAGTTTACGACTTCATTTATTCTTATATTGCTTTTCATCAAAATAATACTCATTGGTAGTAATTATGTCTTTTGTCATCAAAATACCGATTAGAACCTTCCTTAGTTCAACACTTTTATTTTTATATGTTTCAAATTTTATTCTATATTTAAAAAAAAGAAAATTGTCTTTTTTATGATTCCTTTTCTTTCTATTTCTAAAGTTTTAAAAATTAAATTATTTCATCTTCTTGCTTTAAGGTTTGGTTATATTTCATGTTGTCTTAGAGTTTTTTCTTTGTCAAATCATTGTTTTGTGTCTCTCATATCTCATCATTTTAAGCCCTCAAATTTGCATTTTTGTTATAAAAAATCACATGGTTGTGAAAAGAAAATAAAAGAAAGAAAAGGAAAGTTTTGTAGGTTAGTTAGTATTAAGAAACTATTTCAAAAAAATGAATTTCTTATTATTCTTTCTTATTTGTTCAATTTTTATATTTCTTGCTTAACCTATTATTTATATTTTCTTCTCAACTAATAATGTTTTTTTAAATTTTATAAGATTGAACACTTATTTCTGTTTTTTTAGCTTTTTAAATAACTTATGAAAGAACTAAAAGTGTAAAGTTAAAATAGCATGAGATTATCATCGAGAAAAGCTATAAAGAAAGATTGAAATACGAGTGGATTGTCATCTTCGAGAGTAAACATGTGGGCAATGCATGAGAAGATTTCCTTTGCTAACTTTTTTTTGCAATTTTCACCTATGTCTTATAAAAGAGTTTCATCATTGAAGAGGAGTAAGAAAACTCATATATAGGCTATGTAACAATAGTTTGAGAGGATGAACGTGATGCTTAATTAGGTGAATAACATATACGTAAGGTGATCCTATCAACTTGTGACATTAAAAAGGTAAAATAAGCGCAAGTTTCTAATAAGAGGAGGCATGTTATCCAATACCTTTGATAAAAATTGATGAAGATAACGATGATTTAAGTGATGATAAAATTTATTTAGCTTTTAAGGTTAAAGGGGGAAGATTTAGGCCTAGAAGAGGAGTTCAATGTGAATAGATATATAGGAGTGAGCCTAAAGGTTGAGATAGTGTGGATCAAAACCTAGGTAGTATAATGATTAAAAAAAACCCATACTAAAGATAGAAACAATATAAATGAAAAGAAATCTATGTCAATACTTAATGACTTTAGTGATGGTGGAGCTGGGTATGTTGTTAGAGGTGATATGCTTGTTATTCGGGGATCGTTAAGTTTTCAAATCAAAAAGAATGAGCTGAAGCAGCAAAAGGGAAACATCATGCATATTATATGTCATATTCATAACAAGTTATGTAGTATGCTTGCTGATGAAGAAATTTAATTGACCTAATGTGAATCATCTAAAGCCATATAAGCTATAATGGCTTAATAAATGTAGGTAAAATAAAGTGAACATGTAGGTGCCAGTTTCTTTTTATTTTAAAAACTATAAATATGAGATATTATATGATGTAGTATCTGCACAAGCTAGTCACATACGATTGGAGAAGCCATTTAATAAACAAAAATATTATGGGTTAAATGGGTACATTATACCAAAATGAAGAAAGGTTATGAAGTATCCAAATATCTTCTTTCTTCTTGTAGTTCTGGAGGAAGTATCATTATATCTAAAGTTGAAGATTCAAGGAAAAATCCTCTTAAAGAGTGGTGGTATAATGCAAGCATTATTAGCCTAAATAGGGGATCTATTACATATATTTTTGACCTAATTACAAGAGTTAGTAATATTTTGAGGCAAAAGACTAATCTTTGGCTTAATATAGTCTCACACATGAATGTGCCCATCCATGTCCCTCCTGAAGTGAATCACACGTTAATATCGTTAACAATAATGAAATATAAATGCACAAGAAGGGGGGTTGAATTGTGTTAAACTTTTTGTTAACCCCTTTTTGAAAACTCCTTTCAATAC
>JANITX010000008.1:30285735-30298893 GCA_027564395.1 Erythroxylum ulei
CTAATTAAAGTTTAATTGAAATTAGAATTTAATTTCAATTAAATTACTAAAACGTCCAAAGCTTATTATAAATAGGCCTAAGAAGCACGGACACGGACATGGACACGGGACACAACACGGACACGGACACGGAGACACAACAACTTCTAAAATTTGGTGGACATGGACACAACATATATATATATTATAAATTTTAAAATTAAGAAAAAAATCAGAATTCATAATATGATATATATTGATTGCTATATAGAAATAGGCTTAAGCTCTATGGAGCTAACACTTCATGCTTAACCCTCTCTGTAAAAGTTATAGAGTTCTCTCAACTTATTATGTGGATACAGTTAGAGGCCAGACACTTGTGCGATTACGGTGGTTGAGACGGATCGGTTTCGGAAACAGTTCGAAGGATGCATCAAGATAAAGAACAAGTTTCGGAATAAGGTAAGAATTAAATTTCCACTTTATTTTGATTCATATTAATCATTTTATAGAATTAAATAGATCTTTATTTTCGAGAAATCAAAAGTCACGAAAGAGTTTCGTGAATATTCCGCTGCGGTCGGATCAGATCTCGACCCAATTTTCCAACACCTATTTTGTCCTCGAGTGAGTAGTGCCCCATTAGTGAGATTTTTGACAACAAAAAGGAAGGAAAAAAGTCAAGAGATATATTATTCGACTTGTGAAATGTTTAAATTGAGAGTAATTTTCCATAGAGTAGACACAGAAAACGTTGTTAATACAAAAAGAATTGAGTAGAGATTAGAATGGTAAAACCTGTGGGTGTGATCGATGTACCTTGTCAATATCTTATGAAGACTGTGTTGGGGCCATCGTAGTCCGAGCGAAGAGACATATTGTTAAGGTCTGAGGTTACATGATGAGAACAACAAGAATAAACAAATCATCCTTTCTCAAATCCATGCGTAGAAAAGCTATAATTGACTGTTTTGGATTATTCTGTGGCAAGCATGCTTGAAGTTATAACATTCTTTTTCAGGTGGCCATATTGGTCACAAAATTGACATTTGAGGCTACAAAGGATGTATATGAGAGCCACCTTAACTTCAAAAGAGAAAGACACGGTTGATATTCTCATTAGAGATGTTGCTTTGATGCTATAAAGAGTGGTAAAGATTGTCAAGGTATTGCTTTTTTTTTAACGCAGAGTAACTATATATTTATACTGTGTACAAGATTAATTATAACCCTAATTTATTGGAATTAAAAAAGTTGATTTACACGAGATGAATAAGCTAATTTGCAACTGCAGCAATATATGATTAACTTGGTAATTTGGTCAAAGGTACAATGCTGGAATTTTTCTCTAATCTAGGAGAAGTTTTCTCCTTTATAACTATGTCTTTCGATATATGTTTTATGACGGAGAAAGTTGCACTCTCTATTTTTTGGATATGTATTGGCTAGATTTCTAAGTACACATAATAGTTTAGAAATTATGTATTTAAGATAAATCACTTAACAGGCCAATAACTCAGCATATGATCGATCCATATCTACAATGTTCATATAGGCTAAGTTAATTATAATTTGGCATTCTTATGACTTATTTTATATAGAATTATATGATATTTTCTTATGTTTAATTCATATTGTGTAACCAACAATTTTGTGGAGAGATCATGTGTTTAAGCTAAGTTTCTCCATACTTGTCCGATCAAAGTGAAATTGGAGTTATTTGAAAGCCAGCTCAAAGATCAACAACTTTGTGGAAAGACGTTGGAGATTTATTTTAGCTTGAAGATGTCAAAAACTTTGAGGAAAAAAATGAAAGAAGTGGTCAACACGGGACCAACACAGGTATGTGTAGGACTTGTATTACTCATATTTTTTGTCCAATATAAAATTAACATTAGACTAATCACATTGCTCCTAAAATGTTTCAAAATAAATTTGATACCTTTCTAAAAGTGTAATAAGTGCTAGTTCTAGCAACAAGCACTTTTAAGACATACAAAATTACAAGTTTAATCACCTAAAACTCTTTTATGTAATCTTAGCTCATCAATACTACTTAGGATTCTTTATAGGGAACTTTAGGGGCCAATTATAACTTCCTTTTTCACTAAGTTGTTAGTGTTAGGGTTAACACTAAGGAGAAATTTATAGCAAGATTTAGAGAAGCCCGTGACAACTCTTCTAGTTTTTTCTTTCTCTTCTTTCCTTTATGTTAAGATTTTTTTGTTTTAGTTTTCTCTTTGCATAGTTAAAATCCTAGTTAGGTTTATGGATGCAGCTTGTGATGGATTCTAAATTATTAGTGCATGTTTTATTGGTTTGTTAGTTAAATTTACTTCTCTTCATTCTTAACTATTCAGTTTATGCTTGACCAACATATATTCAATCTTCGGGACTGTATGAAAGATTGAAAGGAGAAGTATGTTGTATGCACTATGAAAGTAGACATCTTAGATCTAGAGAATGCAAGTATCCTAGACCACTATGATAAGAAAAATATTAATTAGGCTTAATGAGTTTAATTATGTTTAATTATACATCGAAAGTAGGTAATTGGTATTTACCTAATTGGACATATCTGTGTGCCTCGAGATAAGACATAGATACTTTAGGTTAATTGTTATTTTGACCTATATAACTAATCTTGCATGATATTGGAATTCCATATAAGTAAACCATAAAACCCTAATATTTGTTATCTTGATTTTCCTTCTCTAGTTAATTACCTTGTTTTAGTTATTTCATAATTTAATTAATTTTCATAATATCTTATTCTTTATTTTCTTAATTTGACTAGGATTAATAAACATAGTAAAATAGTCTCTGTGGGATCGATATTTTAGAGTACTCTAGTTTAATTAAATTGTTACAATTGATTATATAAACTTGTATGTAAATTTAACCAAGTTTTTAGAACCATTATTAGGGACTATTTAGTTGCCATTTTATTAATCTTATTTTTATTTTTATTTTTCTCCATTTGTGTATAATTTGGCACTCTTCTATGTGGCATCTTTAAGATTGGCAGCAAAATTTTGCATTTTTAGAGTTGGTGGTACAAATTATTAATCTTTCAAACTAGATAAGGATGTTAATGGGTCATAATACGATCTATGGGGGCATATTATTATTATGGTATATACAAGCATCCTTCTTATGCTTGCATTAACATAGAGCAAACCCCTTAAAACTATGAAGATATCATTTATATGGTTATATATGGGGGAAAATAGCATGAATGATCTCTTTTCCGATATGTATCATCGAGGATGGAGTAACCATCCAAATATCTTTTGGAAGGAGCAGTGAAATGAATTAGGCAAACCTATGGGACCACTTAAGTTCCAATAACAACTTTAGTTTCAGCAGCCACCTTCACTGGTTAATGAGATAGAAGAGATGGCCCTACAGTTTTTATATTCCCTCAATGAAAGATTAAAAAGATTAGATAAACTTGTGGAATTTGAATCTCATATAGACCTACTTAAATATATAGAACAATTATGCAACCATTCATAATTTAGAGATTCAAGTTAACCAAATAGCTGATATGGATGGTGACAGAAGTCAAGGAAAAATTCATAATAATATAAAGGTAAAACTAAGAGACGAAGTATTACATCATATCACTTATGAATGAAAAAACACTTGATGTTGAAGATGTTAAATAGGAAGATGTGCAAAAGTTAGACAAGCATGAGGAAGTAAGCGAGAAAGTGTCGAATAGAAGCAAGTCGATGCAGATCATAATTTACAGTTAGATAAAAATTTAGATAATAACAAACCAACATTTATTTATTCCACAATAGGGGCTAATTTGGAGCAGTAGACATCTCGACCTATAAAGACACTAATTTTATACCTGAGTAGGTTTTAAATGGATGGAAAGGGAGATAGATTTCAGTCAAAAGATCTCCTTTATAAAAAGAAGAATTCCAATAAGTTATTAGTCACTAAGTTAAGTGAAGAGGGCTCCTAAATCTTACAAGGAGAAGAAGGAGAATGGGGCAACTTAATCCCAATAAAACATGGTAGAGGTATGGACCCTTTTCTTATGAAGAAATGGAACATGATGGGGCTAGGGAGCCTTGGACTCTAAAGAAAGCTTGAATAAAAAGTCAAACTAAAAGACTTCTAAAGAAGCGCTTATTAGAAGGCAAACCATTGTTGTAACTTTACTTTGATTTTATTTTAATTTCTTAGTTCAAGTTTTATACTAATATTTTTTATTTCTCTTATAGGTAGTTTTCTAGAATTTTTAGGATTTTTCCTTGCCTACTATACATGGAATTTAGGGGAGATTTCTACCTTAGTTGTCTCTCATACTTACTTTCATTATTATTAAATGTGGTGTGACTTTAAGATTTTTCCTTATGTATTTTGTTAGCTAACATTTTTCAGTTATGTTTTCAGCGAGTTTTAGGTTTAGAATTTCTTTATCTTTCTTTTTCTTTTTGTGTTGGGTTTAGTTTCTCATTAGTTACTTTATATTGATAGCATTAATGTATACATAATTTAATGTTGAGATTGATTATTAATGGCTAAATGCATAATATGATTAAGTGATTGCAAGCAAATTTGACTTTGTGAATGCTAAGAAACTGAATTGGTTAATTCAAGATACTTTGATTTAACTTGAGTGATCCCATGAGAAATTGGACCTTCATACAACATTCTTTGTTTCGAACTTGGATATTATCTTTTGTTTTGGATTTCTAAAACTTACCTTTCATCTTTTTAAGATTATATATATGTACAAGCATTAAAATGATAAAGACATTTAGGATTGAATTTGAGCCAAATTTCCTACCCTTCATGCAATAATTCATTAGTGAGATCTTTTTAGCTTATTATAAATTTTTAGCCTTTTTCTTCGTTAACCTTTCCAAATAATCTTAAGGCTAAAAATAAAAGCAAGTAATTGTATCTTAATTCATAATTGGTAATGTTTTTACTTATAGTTTGATGTATGTATTAGATATTATATACAAGGGAAAAAGTGTGAGGAGATAGTAATGTGTATAAAGAGGCAATGGAAAAGGGAAATTCGTGCCAATTAAAAAGAAATAGAGTGGGGAATTTTTGTAAAGAAATGTAATTAATATATAAATAAAGTGTAAAAAAGCATTAAAAAAGTTATTGAAAATTGATTTGCATGGATTCTTGTACTTGAAAAGCATGAATAAAGAGGATTTTTTGCAAGATATAAAGAGTTGGTAGAGGTTTTTTATTAGCTTCTTGATTTATTTACTATAATAATTATGAATATTTTTGTTTGTCCTATTCCCTTTGTCAACTTACTTGTCCTTTTGGCCATATTACAACCTTGTATAAGTCTTTTTGAGTTTTAATCATACATGTCTATTTGATTAGTGGATATTGGATGATTTTCAAGCGTATGGTAATTCAATTTCATAAGAAGATGATGAGCATACCTCACCTAAATTTTAAACATTTGTGTGAATGAGTGATACCTTATGAGGAACATGTCAAACTAAAGTATTTGAACTTGATTTCATTGTTTAATTTGTATAGTGGTTCATTTAATAAATATTATGTGTTTGAATTTTGTAATTCAATTGAAACTTGAATGCCTATATCTTATGTTATTAAATATGAAGCTAACTAGTATTTGTAGATTGATGTTTGTGAGTATCATTGTAGTAAATCCTCAAGAGAATATAATTCCTCCACTAGGGACACTTTGGGATTTACAAACTTGTGGTATATGCTAAATGACACCGAAAATCTAAGAAAATGAAATTGATTCCTATTTTAGTTATGAGCGTTTAGTTAGTTAGGTTTATGGTTATCAGTTGCTTGAGGACAAGAAATAAGTAAAGTGTGGGAGAATTAGTACATATATATTTTGAATATTTGTAAGGACTAGGTTAATTGTAATTTAGAACTTCAACGACATATTTTATATGGCATTATATGATATTCTCTTTATTTTGATTCAATGTCTTATAGGTGATGATTTTGAAGAGATATCACAAATTTGATCATAACTTTCTCCATAGTTATGTGATTAAGGTGAAAAAATAAAGTCCATTGAAAGCTAACTAGAAGAGGAAAAAATTTTGCAGAATACATCAGAGATTAATTTTAACTTAATGATGTCAAAAAATTGGGGGAAATAAGAACAATGGTCAAACACAAGACCAACACAAGTCAATGTTTGAACCATATTAGTCAAATTTTTTTGTCTTGAAGAAAGTTGACACTTGAAATAAAGTGCAATCAAAGCCAGACTCTTCATATTACATTTGAAAATTTTCAAAATAATCTGGAAGTGTAATAGGCATTGATTCTTATAATAAGAACTATGAGGACATTCAAAACTACAATTTTAATCACCTTAGAAATTATTTATGTATTTCTAGCTTATGAATATTCTTATTAAAGTTTTTTGTAAAGGACTTTGAAGGTTGTTGACAGTATCCATTATCACTAAGTTGTTAGGCTTATGTCTTCTTAGCATTAAGGAGGGATTTCGAGTAAGATTTAAAGGAGTCTATGATAACTCTTCTGGTCATTTCTTTCTCTTCTTTCCTTTATATTAAGATTAATTTATTTTAATTTTTCTTTTATTATGTTTAGTAGTTAAAAACCCAGTTAAGATTAGTAATGTACCTTGTGATGAATTTTTAAATTATTAATGCATGATTTGATGGTTTGTTGATTGAATTTATTCTCTTCACTCTTAATTATTGAATTTAAGCCTAATTAAAATTGATTCAATCTTCGGGATTGTATGAAGGAATAAAAGGAGAAGTATGATTTGTACATTAGGAGAACAACTACCTTAAATCTAAAGAACAAAAGAAGCCTGGACTATTGTGATAATAAAAGGATTAACTAGGGTTATTGAGTTTGATTAGGTTGAATTGCACTTCAAGAGGTGGTAGTTACCTAATTGGACATAATTGTGTGTCTCTAGACATAGATACTTTAAGTTAATTATTATTTTGACCTAGATAATTAATCTTACATGATTATTGGAATTCCATATAAATGAACCTCGAAACTCTAACATTTGTTACCTTGATTTCTCTTATATATTTAATTACCTTATTTTAGTTAGCTTTATAATCTAATTACTTTTCATAATGTGTTGTTTCTTTTATTTTCTTTATTTGGCCAGGATTAATAAACATAATAGTGTTGTCCTTATGGGATCGATACCATGTAGTTCTCTAATTTCACGAACTTGCTACAATTGATTTTGTACACTTGCAAATTGTAAGGCCCCAACATATACCCTCAAAGAATTATAGCATGTCTAGGGCGTATTAGGAAGTGAACATAAAGAATTAAGTACATCTAAGCACAGTAAGGGACATAATGGTAACTAATTTAAAAGACGGGGTAAATTGGTAATTTGTTCATTTCGGCATGGACATGCATAATTAAACGTGAAATATGGATTAGAATGAAATCAATTGATGATATTATATGCCAATGTGGGAATTAAAGGAAAAAGAAGGATTAAATGTGAAATTTGCTTAAAGTTAACACATGGTCTAGTAGGATTAAAGCATATGTGTAAATCTAGAAATTTCATGAGGCGGGAATATAAGAGAAGAGAGAGGGACAGTGCATTCAGGGTTTTAATTCCAAATTTTTCTCTTCTCATTTCCTCTCCATTTCATCTTCTTAATCACATTATTTTTGCATGTATAAGGTGTTAAGGTAATTTTAAGGAGAAATCAAGGTAAAAGTTAGTGATTTTTCTTCTCATCTTCATCTTTTCTTGCTTTGCTCATGAAGAGTTGGAATTATAAGGTTGGAATTGGGATTGAGATATGTATTTGTGGATTTTCTAATTGGTAAATTAAGTAAAGTTAAAAGGGAAGAGAAGGAAAAGCACTAAAAGATTTAGTTGGTCAATTTCAAGGTTTGGGACTACACTTAGTTTAATTTTTGTTTGTGCATGTTTGAAAGTGTACAAATATTAATTTGGACAAAGTTACTTCGGAAAGGCACAAAGTTTGAATGGAAAGATATATGCCAAGCTAGTTTTGAGCAGTTAAAGAAGATGCTCACTGAAGCTCCAGTGTTGACATAGCCAACTCCAAGCAAAGAGTATGTCATTTACAGTGATGCTTTTAGAAATGGTCTAGGTTGTGTATTGATACAAGATGAGAAAGTGGTGGTTTATTCCTCCAGACAGTTAAATCCACATCAACAGAACTACCCTACACATAATTTATAATTGGCAGCAGTGGTGTTTGCCTTAAAATATGATGGGACTACTTATATAGGGAAAGATGTAGGGTATGCACAGATCACAAGAGTCTTAAGTACCTGCTAATATAGAAAGAGCTTAATTTGAGACAACAGTGTTGGCAAGAATTATTTAAAGACTCTGATTGCAAAATTGACTATCACCCAAGGAGACCTAATGTGGTAGTAGATGCTTTGAGTAGGAAATCTATTTCATCTCTATCATTACAGCATAGTAGATGGAGATTTGCACCAAATGGAGCTTTGATAACTCAGTTAAAAGCAAGTCTCAACTTGAGATAGATGATAGTACATATACAAAAAGATGATGTCAAGTTGAAACAAATTGTACAAGCAGTATAAGAAGGGAAACAAATTGATTTTGAATAGGACTACTCCTCACACAAAGAAATCATGATGCAATGTGGGTTATAGTGGACATGCTCACCAAATCAGTTCACTTTATATCAGTCTGACCTAACTATCCTATAGATCAATTAGCAGAGTTGTATGTGAATGAGATTGTCCGGCTACGTGAAGTGCCATTGTCAATTATTTCTGACTGAGACACACGATTTAAATCCAGATTTTGGAAAAGTTTGTAAGCAGTTTGGGTACTCGACTGAGCTTCAACACAACCTTTCGTCCACAAACAAATGGGCAATTTGAGAGAGTTATACGCATGTCTTCTAGCAACAGTATAACTCTCTCAGATTGCCCATTCGTTTTAAATCATGTATCATGGAATTTCCAGGCAATTAGGATAGGTACATTCCTTTAATGGAATTTGCCTACAATAATAGTTATCAGTCCAATATAGACATTACACCATATTAAGCATTATATGTCAAAAAAAGTAGAACCCCAGTTTGTTGGACAGGATTGGTTGAGGATAAAATGATTGGGGGCCTGACATAATCAAAGACACAAAAGAGAAAGTGAGGGTTATTTAGCAAAGATTGAAGGTTGTAAGTGATAGAAAGAAATATATGTTGATTTGAAGAGGAAAGATATTGAATATCTAGTAGGTGACAAAGTTTTCTTGAAAGTTTCGCTCTGGAGAAAGGTGTTAAAATTTGCGAAAAAGGGAAAGCTTAGTTTGAGATTTATAGGACCGTATGAAATCCTTAAAAGAATTGGACTAGTTGTATATAAGTTGGCTCTTCCTATGGAACTACCCAAGTTGCACGATGTATTCCATGTCTCAATGCTATGGAGATACCGACTAGATGATTTATGTTTTACCGGTACAAGAGATAAAGGTCCAACCAGACTTCTCATATGATGAAGAGCCAAAGGAAATCTTGGCTAGAGAAGTGACACAGTTAAGGAATAAGCAAATTTCTCTTGTAAAGGTGCTATGGAAACATCATGGCATTGAAGAGGCAACCCGAATTGATGATAAGAACCCAGTGCCCGCAGCTATTCAATACAGGTATGACTTAAGTGGACAAAATACTTTTTAAAGGGGAGAGAAATGTGAGGCCCTAACATATACCCTCGAAACATTATAACATGTTTAGGGTGTATTAAGAAGTGAACATAAAGAATTAAGTTCATCCAAGTGTAGTAAGGAACATAATGGTAATTAATTTAAAAGATAAAGGTAAATTGGTATTTTGTTCATTTTGGCATAGACATGCATAATTATACGTGAAATATGGATTAGAATGAAATCAATTAATGATATTATTTTTCAAAGTGGGAACTAAAGGAAGAAGATGGATTAAATGTGAAATTTTCCTAAAGTCAACACATGGTCCAATAGGATTGAAGCACTATTAGACCAAGTGTGTAAGTTTAGAAATTTCATGAATGAAAATATAAGAGAGGAGAGAGGAACGATGCATTTGGGGTTTTAATTCCAATATTTCCTCTTCTCATTTGCTCTCCGTTTGATCTTCTTAAGCACATAATTTTTCATGTATAAGTAATCAAGCTAATTCTAAGTGAAAATCAAGGTAAAAGTTAGTGATTTTTCTTCTCATCTTCATCTTTTCTTGCTTTGCTCATGAAGAGTTAGAATTATAAGGTTGGAACTGGGATTGAGATATGTATTTATGGTGTTTCTAGTTGGTGAATCAAGCAAAGTTAAAAGGGAAGAGAAGGAAAAGCACTAGAAGAGCTAGTAGGCCAATTTCAAGGTTTGGGACTACAGTTAATTTAATTTCTATTTGTGCATGTTTGAATATGTACAAAGATTAATTTAGATATGGAACAGTTGCTAAAATGTTGTCTTAGTGTTACACAAATAGATACAACTAGCTTATAAAGAACAAATTCTGCTAGTGATAAACACAAATTTTATCATATTCTTATTTTATCGTTAGTCAGTGTTCACTAGTCATGTGACCATTTCTATATGTTATTTTGATGTTACAGGCCCCACTAGGTATTTTATCATATGTAAAAGGAATTGGGATAGAAATTAACTACAATAGAAACACAAGATGATTATCTTATAAATTTGATAATTTCTCTTAGCTGTTAAAAATGAATTTGAATTTTTAAAAAATATTACTTAGCTGGTAAATGTATGAGTCTCTAATGTGCATATGTTATAACGCAGCATTTGAAGAATATTTTTATCCAAATTATTTTAAAATTTTCTTAGCTCTTTCCCTATTTTTTTTAAAATAAGCTAAAAAAAGGTGTTCTTTTAACTATAATGTTTGGATTAAAACATAGGTCATATCTAATGTTTCAGAGTATTTAAAAAGAACCTCAACATTTTAAAATTGTTCATATTCAACCTTAAATCAATGGAGCTTTTGATGAGATTATATTTTCGTCAGTTAAATGTCATATAATTGTGAACTTGGCACTTAACTTATATTTTTTAATTTTTAGGTTATAGTGCACGTGGAAGCCACAAGGCTTTGTGGAACCTACTCATATAAATTAAACCTAAATTTTTATTAATTTAATTATCCTTAATTTTAAATTAGTCTTAATTAATCCTAATAAATCATAATCTATCCTAATAAATATTAATGAACCCAAATTTCACATTATCCATAAATAAACTTAACTTTACTTAAACAATAATAATTTAACTTATCAAATCCTAAGTTCTTTCTAATTTAATAAAAAATATAATTAATATGAATCTTAATTTTTAAGCCATGAAAATTAAAAGAACACAAAGTAAAAAGAAACCCAAAGACACCACTCTCTTTGAGTTTTTTTTTTTTTAATTCTTACAACGTTCATTGGAAAATATAAAGGTTATTAAGAGAGAGGTCACAAGCAATCTAAAGAGAAAATGACCACTTCTCCTCTCTGTAGCCGTATTAGTTTAGCCATCTCTCACCATAGCTTCGCTTAGTCATTTGACCAACACTAACTCTCACCAGAACCAGAAACTACCCTCTCCCTCCCTTTATTCTCTAGCCCCAAATCTACCACCTCTATCATGTCATCCTTGTCTAACATATCTTGTTTAATTCTAGAAAAAAATTTGCTCCTAAAAGAAGGATTGGCCTTGGCCTTTCAAGTAATCTAATTTGAGTTGGTAATCGAATAATAATTAAAGTTTTGTTGTGGTAAACGACATACTTTAACAAAAGAACATATCCTATAAAAACCACTATATCACTATAAAAAGGAGATGCAACCTTGGAAGAAATTAGGTTAAAAAGGAAAGTGATCTAATTATGTTATTTATTGGTTATTGTGAGAATTAAAAGAAACTCAAGGAGAATGGTGTGTTTAGGTTTCTTTTTATTTTTTATTTTTTATTATTTTCATAGCCAAATTATTAGGATTCATATTAATCAGGTTTTTTAATTAGGAATTTTAGAAATTAAGGCTTAGCAAGTTAAATTAGGGTAAATATTAAATTATGATTATATAGGTTTAATTAAGGTTATTGAAGGTTAATGTCAAATTATAGTTTATTAATGCTAAATTAGCGTTAATTGTGATTGAACAAGGTTAATTAGGGTTAATCTTAACTAAGGGTTAATTAGATTATAATAATTTATGTTTAATTATTTAATTGAAATGAGTGTAGCTCACAAATCCATATCGCTTTCACGTGGCACGATGGAACCCACGTGAACAATAAAAAAATTAAAAGTTAAGTGCCACACCAGTGATGATATGACATTTAATTGACGGAGACATAACCCTATCAAAAGTTTCATCAATTTAAGGTTAAATTTGAGGAATTTTAAAACGATAAGATTCTTTCCAAACGCTTTAAAATGCTAGGGTTTGACTTATATTTTGGTACAAACACTAGTATTAAAAATGCAATTTTTCATCAAATCTAACATATTTTAAAATGTCAAGAAATCCTAGTTATTCAAATACTTAATTGATTTACCTATAAATACTTTTAAATGGTTAATTTTTTATAAATACTCGCACTTCGTCCTCAATCTTCCTTTTAAGCTAGTAAGAGTAAATAAAGTGTCCTAATATTCCATTAAATTTTTATGATGGATACATTTTGTGAAAATTTAACAAACTCCTTTTACGACTATAAGGTATAACTCATATTAACTTCGTTTTTGGTTTAGTGTGTGTAAACATGCTTAGACGTACATATGTGTATACTAATTAGTGGGGGTACCCTTGCATAACTAATGCAAGGTCTCTTGAGGAGTTATTAGGAATTGAACCTAAGGGTTCTTACACTAAAGGTACTTAAAAAAAACAAGAAAGTCTCGTGTTTTGTATTTCCTCATGTTCGTGAACCGCAAGTGCACGGTTGTCGAAGTGAGTAATAAATCGGTAAGAACCGAGTCGTATCCACAAGGATTATGCGAAAATTTAATTCTACGCTAGCTAACGATATTTGAAATTTAGTTGGATGAAAATTTAGAAAATTAAAATTAATGTAAAGAAAAAAAATTTCTTTTTTTTAAAGACAAAATTAACTTAAATAAATTTCTTAACAACTACCAAATTTAATGCGACCAAAATAACTATGAAAATGACAAA